>JARHVA010002003.1:2512500-2540000 GCA_037957365.1 Torreya grandis | reverse complement strand
TATGTGCAAACATTAAGAGTTAGCTCCATGGTAGAACTATTTGAAGAAAACAAAATAAAAGCATTGGGAGAAATGATAACTCAAATCAACAAAAGGAGGATCAATTGGTGGTCCTATAAACCATTTGGAACCTGAATGGAATTAAAACCATTTCATTTCATAATATAATAAAATTACATATCATTAAGGAAATGGTGCATATAATGATGAGTGTAATATCATGATTAAAATACATCTAATAGTAACACAAAATCAACATCTTTAATCAAATTAAATTTTAAATAATATTAGTACAATCAAAAGAGTCAATCCTTACACATAATTTATATGAAAAAAACATAGAATGCTTTTAGGAATATAGATAGATATTCGACAAATATGAATCCTAGTTTAGATGTGGCCACTTTTGTATAATTATATATGTTAAATGAAATCAATATTTCACTTCAAGATTATTGTGCTCACGTTTCTATAATTATTTATGTTATAACATAGTCTAGTTATGGACCATTCTATGCATATAGCCTAATTCTCAAACATAAAACATTTTTAGATACTTCACTCTAATTTAAGATAAGGTTCACACTTTAAAAATTATAACACTCTAGACCTTATTAATCATGAAATTGATCATAATTTTTAGTAGAACCATGGATTTATAGAATGGATTTGAAAATATAATGGGTTTATAGAGTGTATTTATATGAACTTCATGATTGTGAGGGAAGATAAGGAAGCCACATATCACACCAAAGCACTCCATGAATGATTTCATAATATGATCGCTAGATGAAATCCACATGGTGACCTATGATCATTACATTTCATCAAACGTGTAACTGCATGAGGAATATAAAGTTATTTTAACCTTTTAGGACCTAGTGAATGTAAATCATATGTTATCAAAGACCTAATAATAATAAATCAGGGTAGAAATATGCAATAAATACAACCATTGATTTGTTAAATAATTGACTATTTTTGACCTTTCTAAAAATAATAATAAATAATAAAAGAACTTAGTTGGAAAATGACTAAGATGGATGACTTAGAGGTTGAAAACTATGGCAGAGGTTGGTCTAAGTGTCACAAACATGATCTAGGTGTCAAAATCCCTCCTATACAGTAGTGCCCTAATTGGATAGTAGCACCATCTCATTCTAGTGTCCCTATTTTAGTAGTAGTGTCCTCTGTGTAGGACTATTGTAAACTTTTAAGTGTATTTACGTCTAGATCTATGAGGTCTATTCCTACATGCATGAGTTTTGAAACCTTGTATATGGACTATCTTGATTAATTTTATGAGCAAACCCTAATATTTCATGTTTCCATGGAATCAAGTTGATACAAGTTAAAAAGTGTGTTTTATAGTGGGGTAGGGTAGATATCTTCAACACCTTATTGTGAAGAGAGTTGCCTATATACCAATACTCTGAAGAGGGATCAATATCGATGTAGTTTTCCCCACCTAAGTGTTGGTTCATGTTTAAGTGAAGCTAGTATGATAGTTGACTTGAGTGCTTTGAATGTACTTGAGACTAGAAATATGAGTAATCTGAGCTTAGGAATGTTGTAGATGGTAGTATGCATAAGTAGGGTAGAATAGAGATTGATAAAATTAATTATAAATAACTTATTCTAAGTTTGCATATATATTTTGAATCTAATTTCCATATAGTGGATAAAGGGCAAAAATTCATGTATTTATATTATTTTGGTGATCGTGCAGGTGTTAAAAGAGGTGTAGGTTGACCCTATGAGGTTTTAGATATGAAAATATATCCATTTATGAAAAGAGGGAAAGGAAAATAGTGCCATTATTGGGACATTAGCACCATGTGGTGCTACTATCCATATTATGGAGCTAGTGTTCAAGTGGAAGAACACTAGGCATGAAGGGCCAATATTAAAGAATGAAGGTCTGGGACTACTTTAGGGATGACTAGGGATGTCTATGGTTTGCACAAAGGTTGGATAAGTGTGAAAATAGGCTCTAGGATAGGTCTAGGGCTAAGATAAGGATAGGTGATCTTAAGTAGGAGTCTTAACACTTAAGTGTCAGTTTTAGGTGATTACATTTGCACCCCCTTTATTCTAGAAATGCAATAAAGTGAAATGACTAAGATAAAGGAAAAAGAAGTTTACCTAGACTTAACTAAGAGGTGAATCTTGTGAAGCTAGGTATTGATATGTGAAACATGATCCAATATAAGTCTTACAAGTAAAATGTGCATAAATCAGTCCTTAAGAGATATCAAAAGCAAAGACAAAATTGAATAAAGAAGTAAAACTGATTAAAACTAAGTAAAGGGATAGGAAAGAGGAAATGAATGAATACACCTCACTAGATATGCAAACCAATGCATAAATCTAGTGACAACTTGTGTGTGTGAATGTATTTAGTGGTCAATCGATGAATATCTTAGACTAAACTGATGGCTTGATCAATTGTCATATGTGGGTGACTCAAGAATTCAATCCAGTTTTGACTCCATCATTGACCACCCCTACTTGGTGTATTATGGCCTATGAATATCTTGGATTAGATCGATGGTGTGTCCAGACCTTTTATGTAGGTGGATCAATAACTCAAGTAGTATATGACTCCATAATTTATTACCCATGTGTAATATATGCATTTGAAACTAGAATTGTATGATGTAACTAAAAATGTTTAATTGGAAATGTAGGTATATTAGGTAGCTTTGGGCCACTCAAGAATGTTAACCATTATAGATGGAGTAAAGAATGAAACTAGTGTATAACCTAGAATATGATTTTAGATGTATACAATGTAGAGAATGACATGGAATTTGTGATTCCATTTGATAAACTAGTGTGTAATTGAGAAAATGGAAATAATGTGCCATGCAGTACCCCCAAATATGATATTTAAGCATATGGATTTTAGACTGAGTTGTAATAATATGTTCTAAGAATCTAAAATTTAAATAGGAATGGTCATGCCATGCATGATTCCCATAATCAAAGAAAACTACTATGAATCTAAGCTAAACTAGGATGAATATGAGCTAAACTAGTATGAATATGAGCTTAATTGAGTAAAACTGGTAAATTTATAACTGAACCTATGCAAACCTGGACTATACCTACTATATGTTTTTGGCCATTATGGATTATTTTAAAATTGAGGCTACTGGATATTAGTGCCATATCTTAGATAATAGCTCTATGTGGTACTAGTGTCCTAACTTGGGCACTAATGTTTATCTACTCTAATTTTTATGCAATTGTACTTATCTTTATGTCACTATTTTCTAATTGTGTTTACTTGAGTCTAATTTCTATATTTTGAGCCTATGTGCTAAAAATGTAATATGAGTGAATTATGGGAGCCTGATCTCTATGACAAACCCCTATGAATGCCCCCTCTTTTGAGCAAAGTTGTTAAACCTATGTAGGATTGTCCTCAAAAGAAAAAAATCTGCAGGATGTGTGTTAGTTGGAGCATATATAATATCTACATAATAATACAATATAATGTGCATATATAACATCATAATGTAATAAAATCTGAGCATAAGTTTGTAATGTGCGATGTATGTTATGTCTAACATTCACAAGGTTACCAAGATATATATAACAATGTATGTAATAATAAATCTAAGTAATGACTAAGTAGTTACCTAGGGGTATGGGGCATGATGTTCATCATGAAACCTAAGTAGGAAGGGGAGATGTATGAGTTCCCTCATGTAATCTAAAACAAGAGTGTGTAACAATCAAGAGACAAGTGTCATGGATATGATGCATACATTAAAGCATACATAAAACACATATGAGGGATGTAAAGTAGGCTAAGGGGCCACAATAAAAGGGACATGGACACATGTCACTAATTCTGAGAAAATAAGACATACAAGGACAAGTTCAAATGTCCACATACTATAGAAACAAGCAAGTTGGCTTAGAGCCACATAGAAGGACATGTTCAAATATTTGCATACACAATTAGGAAAGTACACACAAGGACATGGGTACATGTCCAAAGCATACATACTATGAAAAGAAGTGGTATAGAGCCAAAGAGCAATGACATATTCAAATGATCTCAAATAGAATAATCATAGAGATACAATCAATTATAAACTAGGAAAGCTATAAATGAAAGTATGCATGAACATGTAATACAAATCTATGTAAGATCTAAGATGTACATAAGCTGAGTTTAAAGTAGTGGTAGTCAACAAAAAAATCTAAGTGTAACATGATCAATATCAAGATATAATAATGCTAAATATATGATCTAGAATTTAGAATGATGTAACTTGGTAATTGAAACTATGTATAGGGTACCCCCAAATGGGTGAATGTGTCAAATGAATAACCTATGTATCTATATACATATGCCCCCAGTGGGTAGATAATATCAAATCTAGATCAGTGTACTGGACTTGAGTCCTATAGTAATCTATAAAAACTCAAAAAGAATAATTGAAACATGTATGCATGATAAAATAGGCTATACTAAGATAACAAGCATATGTAGTGTCTAAAAAATATAAGAAGTGTAAACATGGTAATGTAACAATATATAATTTTTTATTTTTTGAGTAAATATTTGATTTCTTTTGTGTTTTCGACATATTATATTATTTTTTTATTTTTTGGATATAAGCTATGTATAAGAAACATAAACATGAAACTATGTACAAGGAGTAAGAGAGAAGGAAAGTATGTACAAGAAGGAACTATACTAACCAATGAGTCTCATGGGAGACTCACTATCAATGTGGCCTATGTCAAATAAAGGAATAATGATCATGCATGTTGCATTAAAGGGTAACTATGTTCCTATTACCTACTGTACTAAGTGATCTATATTTGGCCCTACCTATGAAGTGGTGCTAGGAATTTGTGACACTGACTATGGTGTCCTGTAAATTGTAGGGGTCTTAAGAACCCATCTGGTAGAAGATGCTATAGCTGGCATAGGTGATTTATGATGATAACCCCAAAAAATCAATAATATTTATCTCAAAAAAAGTGAGGAGAAGGAGGCCATCTAGAATTTGTAACATATCTCTAACATATGGGTCTCACTAGTAATGGTATCTTTGAGAGAGTATGCATACATGGAAACCCTGTAGGAGTAGACCTCACCTACACTTGTGGCTCCATTGAAATTTGTGGTATACTAATAGGAACTATGCTTGGAGATGTAATTGGTAATTATGTTGTAATTGGCAACTAAGTTGTAATTGGTGACTATGTTGTAATTAGTAACTATGTTATAACTGGTAAATGTGTTATAACTACCTATGGGATAGGTAGAGGATACTCATATGAAATACCCTAAATTTTGGTCACTTAATTTTCATGTATATATTTTAGACATTTGTACATGGTGGATGAGGTGGCTCATAAATACTATATCCATAGTCTACCCAATAACATGTCAAATATGCCAACACTAGGTACTACTAAGAATACAATGGCCACATGTGATGATCTAACCTATAGTGGAAATATAATATCCTTGATGGATATCTAAACATAGCCATTGAAACTACTAATAACTGTGTCTCTTGAAAATATATCCTACTTTAAATACCCCAAATCTTATAGAATGTAATAGTACACATGTAGTACTTGACCTATTATCAACCATAACACTCTAAATATGATGATGATCTATGTAAGCTCATATAAAGAGTGTATATAACTATGAATCATCATCAACAATATCCTACTTTGAGAATATGATGAGTGGTATAGATAGAACTATAGTATGATACACATCAATGATATTGTGTAGTGGGTGTACATCCTCTATAGTAGTGTGATATGATGTTGGTGGTGGATGTGCCTGATATGTGTAGTGAAAACCTGAAGTGCTCCTTACCTCATTTTTTGTATGATTCAAAAATGGACCTAAGAATATTTTCAATGCTTTAACTTCCATATGTTGAACTTTGGGCACCTTTGTGGGTGTGCCCACATCAATAGCGTTAGTCTCGATCGAATCTTATATCTTATGTTTCAAGATGATATATCAGTTTGTTGTATGGCCTCATACCCTATGATATTTTTAGAATGCATTGGAATCATAGTTCTTTGAAAGAGGCCATGTCATATCAACCTATTTGATGGGAGGGAGAGATATGACATTTCATTCCAAGAGCTATTGTAAAACATGTACTGGTGATTATGGAAGGTTGGTGAAAACTATGCATAGGGGTGCTAATAAAGCTAGGTGAGGAGATGGATCTGAAGCTATGTTAACTATGGCATTTGGATCACTCTTATTTTTAATGCCTCCTACCTTTTATGGAGTCTTACTAGAAATATTATAGTTTATTTTGATCCACTTGTATATTTTAGTTTGTCCATAGATATAATCTTGACTTCTCTTTATTTCACTTTGTGGCATAAATCTATGAAGGTTGGAAACATCTTAAACAAGATAGCTTCATGTAATGCTAGTATTAGGCTCTGTTTGAATACGTCCTAGAGCTCTTTATTTACCATGGGGATAGTCAACTTAGGTAATATAGTCTTTTATCATAATAAACATTTGGTAATAAGCTCATTTGATTTTTGGTTCAATTATATAACCTGAGCATATGAGATATTATCAATGAAATTCATTGAGAAGTATGCTAAAAAAATATCTACCAATGGATTGAATGTAGTCATAAACTAATTCATTAGATCATAAAACCACTGTAAGGCACAATCCTTTAGACTACATGGAACAAAATTAGTGAGGATCCAATAATTGGACATGTAGTCCAAACATGTTGCATGAAAATCTTGAAGATGGTGCTCTAGGTCACCCTTACCATCATATAATGTAAGCTTAGGTGACATGAATATGGATGGCAAAGGAGTTACTGCTATGTGATGTACCAAAGGTGTATGTAAAAGAATATGAGAATCCAAGGCATGTGATGGCCTAGTGAATCCATGCTCAAGATGTAACACATTACCTACAAAGTATAAACCTCTTAAATAATGGATTTTACATCTAGAGTGGAGGAACTAACCATAGGAGGTATACCTATCACTGAAGATTATTGAGTTACAATTGGTTATTATGCTAGCTGAGTTGGACCCAATGTAGGTGTAATAATGTTCTTATTTGGTAGAGTATAAGATTTACCATTATTTGATTTATTCTTTATTTCCATTATGGTAATAAAATTTGTGCATGATCATGGGGTTATTCTTGAAGTGTATCTCTAAATCTCTATAGAATCTCATCCTTATTGGCGATTAGGTTTTCATTGTTAAGTGGGGGGAGAATGCCCCAATTACCACCTTGTCTATCATCTTGATCTTAATTATATTTCTCATGTTTGGATGAATTATCATTTAAATCCACATAATCAAGGTGTGAAGGATCAATGATAGGAGTTATAATTGGTCCCTTGTCCATGGTATAAGCTCGAATAGAAGGATTTTGAATATGCTCAATAGGATTACCACTAAGCCTAAAACTTATTTTTAATGGAAGAAAGATAGATTTTTTAGATGGCATATAATAAAAAAAGTGAAATAGGTTTGCTAAAATAAAATGTATGAAATCTAAAAAACTTAACACAGCCAATGAAAATAGGAAAAAGAAGGATACAAACCCTATTAGCATCTAGAGTTAGGGTTTGAATAGTATTCAAAGTAAGTCAGGTTTACCAAATGTTTTAACCTTTTAGGACTTAGTGAATTTCAATATTATGTTTTTAAATAGCTAAGAATAATAAATCAAGGTAGAAATATGCAATAAATACAACCATTGATTTATTATAGAATCAAATAATTTTGACCTTTCTAAAAATAGTAATAAATAATGCAAGTAAGAACTTAGATGGAAAATGACTGAGATAGATGACCTAAAGGCTAAAAACTAAGGTAGAGGTTGGTATAAGTTTCATAAACAAGATATAGGTGTCAAAACCCCTCTTGTATAGTAGTGCCCTAATTTGACAGTAGTAATATGTCATGTTAGTGTCCCTATTTTGGTGGTAGTGTCTAATGTGCAAGACTGTCCTGAACTTCTAGGTGTACTTATGTCTTGATATATGAGGGTTGTTCTTGCATGAAAAAGTTTTAAAACTCTGTATATGGCCTATTTTGATTTATTTTATGAGAAAATCCTAATTTTTCATGTTTTTAAGGCATCTAGTTGATACAAACTAAAAAGTGTGTTTACTAGTGGGGTAGGTTAGACATCTTCAACAACCTACTATGAAGAGAGTTGCCTCTATATAAATACTTTGAATAGGGATCAAGCCTGATGTAGTTCTTCCCACTTAAGTTTTGGTACAAGTGCAAGTGAAGGTAGTATGATAGTTGACTTGAGTGCTTTAAATGTGCTTGAGACTAGAAATATGAGTAATCTAAGATTAGGAATGTTGTAGATGGTAGTATGCATAAGTAAGGTAGAATAGGGATTGATAACCTTAATTATGCACAAATTATTTTGAGTTTGCATATGTAATTTTCATCTAATTTTCACGTAGTGGATAAAGGTCTAAATTTCATGTATTTATATTCTTCTAGTGCTTGTGCAAGTGTTTAAAGAAATCTATGATGATCCTATGAGGTTTTATATTTGAAAAGATATCCCTTTGTGAAAAGAGGAGGAAAAATATGGTAGCACTATTATTGGGACACTAGCACCATGTGGTACTACTATCCCTATTATGTCATTAGTATCCAAGTGGCTGACCACTAGGCACAAAGGGCTAAGATGCAAGAATGAAGGTCTAGGATTGATTTAAGGATGATTAGGGATGCTTATGGTCCACATGAAGGTTAGATAAGTGTGAAAATAAGATCTAGGATAGGTCTAGGGCTAATCTATGGATAAGTGGTCTCAAGTATCACTCTTAACACTCAAGTGTCACTTTTAGGTTATTTAAAAACTAAAATGTAATAAAATGTTCACTCTAAGGTTATCATGGTATTTTTTTATAATGATTTATGTTTATCATAGTCTAATTACATACCCTTATGTACATATAGCCTAAGAATTAAACATAAAACATTTGTGGCCACTTCACTTTAATTCAATATAAGGTTCATGCTTAAATATTATATCACTTCAAACATTATTAATTGTGGATGTGATCACATTATTTAGTGAACCTATGGATTTATAGAATGATTTTAAAATGGAATAGGTCAGTGGAGTTGTTAAAATCATGAAAGTGACTTCCATGATTATATCATACCCCATGATCCCATAACCAATAGGTGATTGTTGTGGGTATCATATTATAGCTATACTCATAGGATTTATATATTTGAATTAAAATTCTAATAGGTCTATCGATAACCATAATATAAAAGTGAATTCTGTAAGCTTGATCATTTTGAGATCATGCCATGTGGAGGGTCATGATTATTTGAGGTGACTTTAGAGACAAAGTCCTCTTATTATAAATTAACTATGAGGATCATGTCAAGTGCCCACTTAATATTGAACATGTGTCATGTTTTGATTTGAATTTTTTGGATCACTAAATAATCATGCACCTAACCCATTGAGAATAAGAGATACTTATAATATTATAATGGATCTATGGGTTTCTCAAAATATTCTTAGTTATTAAATAATCCATTGACATTGAAAATGGTAGATACATTTGAATATGCATGACAGGTCACTATGCATATTGAGTTCATAATGGAGATAATATTCAAATTATGATGCATCAATGGGACACAATTATTAATTTCACACTTTTTAACTATTTAAATTCAATACGTGCAACTTGAAACATTTTTTTATATAAAATAATTAAAAAATGACACAAAAAACTAATGAATTTGATGTAGAAAATTTTATTTCTCTTTTTCAAGTCTATTTTTTTCCAAATTTACCAAAAAAAATAATCTTGTCATTGTCCTCTAATCAATAATTTTCCATTTTTTTAATATTGAAATATCATTCACAAAAGACTAAATCACCCAAAGGTGAATAAAAATAGTAGTACTAATATATAGGTAGATGAATGTAACCAACTAGTTAAATATCAAATTTCAACTAAAAATAACATGATATTGGAATATACAAATAGCCTCATGTAGGAGGCAACAATAGAAATGAACAAACAACAAAAAGTAAAACCAACATGTCCAATGGATGATAAATCACCACCAACAACCATTAACCATTCAAATTTTCCCCCTTAGGTCCCATCTACAATGCCATCATAGGTCCCTTCTGAGAATTTACTTTTGCATCCTCCTCAAATGATAAATATCTATCCAGGTTTTCCAGTAGTGGGCTAAAATTGTTATCCTAGATAGAATTCATTACTTCATTGGCTTCCTCAATACCACCTGTGCCCACTATTTTTCCAAATCATAAGTTATTAAAATTTTTTGTGGAAGGTCTGCCAATCTATTTTTGTTCTTCAATGGGAACCAAAAGAGGTTCTAGACAAACCTCATGAGCCTATTTCAAAATGTATTATCCACTCCAAGAACACCAATATCCAATTCCATTTCTTCACTAATAGAGGGACTATCACTAGTGTTATGTTTTGTCATGCTAGAGCTTTTACTAAATTCTATATAATCTTTTAAATATTCTATCCACCCTTTGGTTCTATTCTTATTAGAGTTGGAGGAGTACATCCAAGAAGGAATATGATCTTTTGCCTACTCAAAGTAAGATTCTTTAATAGAAGACCAATCATACTTTGAAACAATTACCTTAGCCATATTTTGATGTGACAGACTCTAATTAGGATGTGGGAAAAGATTTGGATAACCTCTAGTGTCTAATATGTAATCAAAAGTGACTTTGAACAACTTAGTCTATAGGAAAAACTCTAATTACTTTTGTGGAATGTTCATTTTTAAATAAATCTACATAGCCAAATTTTCTATAATGACTTCAAATGTGATGTCAGTAAGTACCTTAGCTCTACCTTAAAAAATCTCATGGTTCCTTTGCTTCCATATAAATGAAATAATTTTAGTTGAGAATATTAACCAAAATTTGTGGAAAAATACATAAACTTTATGTTTAGAATAGACATATCCAAAGGCAATATTAAACCAATTAATTTCACAATAAAAAATAATAGACCAACTAAAAATACATCATTTCCAAATTTTAGTAGCATATTGGAAAGAAAATAAAAGATGTTCAATTGACTCAACATCACTACACAAAAGCCAAAATAAAGGAAAATCTCCACATTTAACAAGTACTTTACCAATAGATAACTTATCATATAATAGTAACCATCTAAAACAAACATTTTTGGTTTAATATAGGAAGACCAGACCACTTGGAATATAAATGCCCAACTATTATAGGAATCACATACATTCCACACATGATTAAGCATCAAATATGGGGGGTAGGTCAAGGAAAGTTTAAGATATAACATCTTGGTTAAAAACTCATGAACGGCAATCCCTTTTATCCATATGATAGTATTCTAAAATTCATTATCATTATCCATATGATTCACACAGTTATAGTCCTTGAGAGCTTTCCTTGCCATAGAATAAGTCCTACATTGTGTAGTAGGAATGTGATATCTATGTCTAATGATATCCTAGGAGGTCCAATCCTCAGGCCCAAATAATATTTTGAGATCCCTTAGACCTTTCTTGAACCATTATAAAGTAGAACATCCCCTAATAAGGGCCAATAGATGGTTGTTGAGGTGAAGATTCCACCAAACTAATCTCTATCCTTGGTATTAAGATCCCATCCAACTGAATACATATTTGGTAGTTACCAGAGGTTTCACAAGGTCCTAGGCCTTAAAAATATATGAAAAGATAGGAGAGCCATATACTTTAAAATAATATGGAGAGATCAAAATGTTAGAAATATACAAACCTTTCCATCCAACTTTACCTTTGGTAAATCCTCTCAAAATGTTATTTCTAACCAACACTTTCCATGGTTCATATCCATTAAAGGCCTTGATGATCCACTTAATTTCAAGGATAATACCTTGAATACAAAAGTCTTTTAGGCCAAGACCACCAAAATTTATTGGTTTAAAATAAAATTTCCATGATACTACATGCCTTTTTCTATTACCCTTTCCATATGACCATAGAAAATATCTAATAATTTTATGCAACATATTGATTTAAGTCTTGTTGAATAGCCAACATGAAGCATAAGACAGATTGTATGAAGAGAGAATTTTATGACAAACCTATATTTTTATAGGGAGTGTGATTAGGTGTCCATGTCACTTTTCTATTTTCTTGTTAATCTTGGGGCCCTTCCAGTCCCACCCAAATCCATCAAGCAAATATAGTCAGTTCTCCTCCAAACCAATACAATAAGACCTGTGATATGCAATTTTAGAAAATGAGGTCACACAATATATACTCAATCTATCTCTAAATTGTGTCAGGTTGTCCTTGGTAAGTTTAAAAAATAGAGTGGAATCATTAAAGAACAAGACATCGATAATTTCCTTTTGGTTAGGAAGTTTCTTACCTTTCATAGCGGACCAATATCATTCATTCTCAACAGATGATCTAATGCCCCAACAACCAAGAAAAATAAAAAAAAGAACGAGTGGACATCCTTTCCTAATGGATATTTGAAGGGGAAGAGAATCTATAGATTCTTCATTTATCTATACAACTACAAAGGCATCATTGAATAAAACCAAAATAATTCTATAGAACCTGTATGACATCCAAAAGCCCTCAACATTATTTCAATAAAGGGACATTCTATTCTATCATATGCTTTTAAAAAGTCAAGAAGAATCATTCCAATATTTTAATAAGACTCTCTTTCCCAATACATTCCTTCCCAACTTTCAATGAGATTGTCCAATATATATCTTCTTTCCACAAATCTAGTTTGAGTTTTAGATATCACCTGGGATAGCATTGGGGACAGTCTCTTTGCGAAAATATTAGCTAAGATTTCATAAGAAACATTAAGAAGTACAATTGGATGCAATTTTTCACTAGGTAAGGGTCCCCTTATTTTGGAATGAGCATAATGACCCCTTTATTTATTTTTGGGCTAGGAGAGCCCACCCCAATTACTTTTTTATACAATCCCAGGCAATCTAGAAAGATCTAATCTTTATTTACCTTATAAAATTCAGTTGGGAAACCATCAATACCAAGAGCCTTATCAGATTTCAAAGAGTCAATCACACTCATGACCTCATATAATGATATTTTGATATCTAAAATAGGTATCTTGGATAGAGGATATTTTCCTTGGAGTAGCCTTCTTACACAACACCCTACTTTGTTCTATTTATTCATTCATCCCCTCAAAATCAAGTGAGAGTAGAAATCAAAAGTATATTTTTTGATAGATTCTTGGTATAATCAAATCATTTTATTCAATGCTTGTGATTTTATATTTTTGATGCTTTGACTTTAGAAATTGAAAGAAAAATTTAGATCCCTTATCATCCAATTTAAGCCAATTGGGTGTGGATCGAACCTGGGCACCCTTGACATAGTATATTTGATCTTACCTTAAATCATGATTGAAATAGGAGATCATATTAAGAAAGGATACATTTATCATGTCCCTTTGAAGGTCATCTTCTAATTTGATAAGCTACTCTTGGGCAATTCTAAAAGATTTTCTTTTCCTTTTTGCATTAATTTATCCATAAGACCTAGCAAAATTTTTAGATAGGTCCATAGAATTATTATAGGCATAAATTTTGGTGTCAAAATTCGAGGTAAACTTTCACACATTCTAGACTACACATGAATCATCCATAAATTATCTATCTTTAAGGTGAGAATAAAGGCCTTTCAGGGTGGTCTTCTTAACTTTTTCATCATTACTGAGGCAAAATTTTAATTCAATGGGGTGATGATCAAGATAGTAAATGGAAAAACATTGATCATATTATCATTATCTATAAGACAAATCTTAAAGGCATATTTAATTAATTATAATCTATCAAGCCTTGAATATAATCTTATTGGTCCAATCTGGGTGTTACACCAAGTATACCATATATCTTAACTTTTAGATTTACCTTTCTACAAGGGGTCTACCAATTTGTGAAATCTTTTAATTTAGACCAGAAAATAACTCATTACCTTTCCATATATGAATATCTCCACCCTATTTATCCTTTCTTTCTTCAATCATATTAAAGTCACCTCTAAATTCTATGGAATGCCTTTCAAATTAGATGCAATCTAGTTCCATAGTTTCATTATTTATCTATAGTCATTGGGAGAATATATAATATAAATCCCAAAAATCTTATCCTACTTATTTATTACAACCCATACCTCCCTATTACAAGGAGAAACCCCATGTTATGCAATATTGTCCTTCCAAGACTGGTTAATCAAAATATAGGTACCTCCTTTACCTCTACTATGGTTAGTTGAGAATAGAATTACATTAGGCTAAAAAATGTTAAGAGTGAATTAAAGGAATGTGCCTATAGATTTGAACTCCTAAAGAAGGATAAAGTAAATATTAGCTCTATAATGCCTAAATTTTCTAACAATTGATCTCCTATTTAGGGATTCAAGACCCCTTAGATTCCAACTAATAATTTGCATAGACAAGAATGGAATTACTTGGTTTTATTGAGGGACTTACATCCCTCTTTATTTTTAACTAATCTAGAAAAACATTCAAGAACCTTATTTTCCTTATTCCTTTTTACTATTATTATCACAATCATAAAATACCTCACTTCTAATCCCTTTTCCCTCTTTGACAGTAGGGCCATCTAGGGAAATGTTTTCAGTAACAATAGTTTTCAATATTTTACCAAAGCCTTTAGGGGTCCAATTTTCCCCTTTATCATGAATGGGGAGAGTAGTTTTATCACTATCACCACTAAATGGTTCTTTTTAGAGAATATTTATTAGGATAAATATCTATTAGGGGTTTTATTTGCTCAAAACAATTATCAAGTGGAAAAATATTTCATTGTACACCCTATCTTTAAATTCATTCCCATGAATAGTTAGAGTATCATTCAAATCCACCACAAGTTCTACTTTAGAAAGGGGATCAAAATCTATCAGTAACTCATCATGCAAGACTAGATCTTTTCTTGAATCAAGGGGATCTTGGTTTGTTCTACCAACTCAACCTATTTACCATTTTCCTCAATAACCATTGCACTAGAAGCATTGGGTATAGGATTATAATTTGGTAAAGGATATCCACTATCAATCACTTGGGAAGTGAAGCCACTCTCAATATATTTTAATCCAACTTTAAAACCAAGGTCATTATTAGGGGATGTTTTACCAACCTTAAATTCAAAGTTAAACACAAGATTTTCTATGTTTTCTAGGTCCTCCATTCAAGATGGGAGAGGATTAAAAAGAACATATTTACTGCTAAGTTTAGGGCCCCATTTAGAGACAATATCATCATCATCATCATCATCATCATCATCATCATCATCATCATCATCATCATCATCATCATCATCATCATCATCATCATCATCATCATTATTATTATTATTATTATTATTATTGTCAAGTAATAGAGGGATGTTATTTCTCATGTGACCATCCTTTTATAAATAAAATAGGTGTATAAACTACCCAAACCTTGGATAGGGCATTTACAGGAATTACCATTGAATTCAAAGATAAGGGATTCAAGAAATGTATCTAGAAGGTTTAAATAGATTAACACCCTCAAAGTCATATGGACCAAAAACCATCTAGTGTCTTAAACCCTAAAAACTTCACCAAGATGACATAGTGCTTGAGGGAAGAAATTCCATAATTGAAAGGGAACATTTTCAATATTGACCCATTTAGGGGCCATTTTGAACACCAAGTCTTGACATTCCAAATTAGGGTTGCAAGGGACTTCCTTGAAAAATGATTGCCCAACATTCAAAAGTGATTTATTTATGAATCTTCTATACATCTTGAAATTTTTAAACATAACCAAGAAAACTTATTTTTGAAACATTATGCAAAAATTGACATAAATATCCATTTTTTCCCAAACTAAATTTATCCAGTTATCAAAAAAATTTCTTGAGGGGAGAGAATTTATATTCAGATAGATAAAGAAAATCCTAAATTTTTTAAGTCATGTCTCTTCTCTAGCCAAATATTTTTCCATGGATAGATTAGGTTAAATAAAAAGGGTTTAACTAGAGCCAAGGCACTTACATTTCTATCCCTCACTGCCAATTCTGACTTCATCCTCAAGAGCACTACTCAAGTTAGAAACAAACTTTACACCTTGTGAATGGCTTGCAAACTCCTCTTGTCACATAACTTTACTCAAAATATTCCTATTCTCACCAAATTTTCTATTTTTCTTCCTAGTAAAATGATTTGAGCCACAAGAATCAAGGCATTCATTACCAAATACTTTTTCATTTCCATTTCCATTAATACCAACTTCTCCAAGACACTCCACATGATTTGGTGATCTTTGATCATGGACTTACATAAGAAATTACCATCAACCAACTAGCATGTCTCAATAGATCAAGGGTAGGTAAAGGGGACATAGTTGACATACAAGACAAGACCTAAAGGACACATAAATAATGGTCATATAAGGAATTAAAATCACAGTCAAACACAAAGCCAATTAGACTTAATTAAAAAAAACATGAAACAAATCAAAACTAGTAAAGACCTTTTACAACCACATAAAAAAGATCCATAATCATACCAAGGAAGCAAAGTAGACCAAGTAAGAAGGAATCAAGCATGAAGCACTAACAATGGAGGATGACTCTTTGTCTCCCCATTGTAGAGCTCCACCTTCTTCTCTCATAATACCAATTTTTTTTCAAAATTATAAACTTTATAATTAGACAAAATTTTTACATTACACATTTTTATATGCAATCAATAACAATATGTGATTGTAACAAATACCTATTTATCAAGTACAAATGTTATACTTAGACAAAATCTACCATTTTCAATTAGAAAATAATTTTAAAGTATGTTTCATCTCCTCGTAAGGACTATCTATCATAGGTTTAGTTATGAAACAAGTAAATGGACATCACCCAAGGAATAGTGGGATGAGAAGGTTTGTTCTTTATGAACGATAGGGGTAGTTGAAATGGAAGAACATTTCATCCTTAAATGTCTATAGTACATGGATATAAGAGCTAAACATGTGGAAAGATTAAGAGTTGGCTCTATGGTAAAATAATTTTAAGAAAACATAATACAAATATTGGGGAGGTGTTAACTAAAATCAAAAAAATAAGGAGCATAATTTTAAAGGACATTACTAGATCCATGAATCTTTGAATGATTGGAACAATTGGTGTAATTTCTAGTCCCATAAACTATTTGGTCTCATGGAAGTAATTAAAACCATTTAATTTCATTTCATAACATAATAAAAATTAATATCATTAAGGAAATGTTACATATAATAAAAAGCCTAACTTTATAAATACAAATGCAGATAGTAGTAACACAAACTCAAAATCAATAATCAAATACAATTTAAAAAATATGAAAGTAATCAAAAGAATCAATACTTACATAGAATTTATATACCAAAATCATAGAATGATTTTAGGATTATAGATAGTCAAAAAACATAAAGAATGCCCATTTTACTAAGGATTTTGTCAATTATGGGACATTTAATTTCTTTGGGCACTATCTTCTTGGTGTTGGATCCATCGGCTAATAATCTTGTAAATTAGAAGATACTCCATCTGTATACAGAGATAGAAAGAATCTATTTGGCACAATGTAGTCATCTTGAATATAACCAAGTATCAAAAAGGTGTTTGGAATATTAAATTTAATATATATTATAATTCATTATCAACCATAACATTTTTCATCTTACCTAGCATGGTCTTGTACTGAAGTACATACTTATTAATTAGTTGAATCTTTGTTTTAGCTTAGCAATTTTTATAGAGGATAAGTTCTCATAAATTTTGATGAAAAATGTGATACAAAATGGTCAAACCAAGGGTTGAATGATCTTACATATTGTAAGGGGATATCATATAACCATCGTAATGCATAGTCTTTGATAGATCTTGGAAGCATGTTGCATGGAATGATCTAAAGTGTTATTTAGGATTGAATTTACCTTCATATAATGGAATATTAGGAGCTAAAAAGGATATTATTAAAGGCTATGATTCTATCTCATGGGGTAATTGTTTATAAAGAATGACACATGAATCCATGGAAATTTGGAGTGACTAGCTCTTGATGCACCTTGAATTAGTCATAACACCTTAGCATGTACATATGTAATATTTTTATTAATCAGACATGTATTAGGTGAGGTTGGTGATGGAACATGCATAATAATCATGGGAGGGGTAAAGGTTTATTATTTAGGAATAAGTATGGATATTTATTAGAGTCTTCGTATTACCCCCAAACTCTTAGTGAATGTCACATGGGTCACTAGAGGTGTAGTTTTAGGGATGGTACCAATAGTAGAGGTCTAAATACTTTATGTGGAAGCTTGAGCCAAATTTTTTGTTCATCTCTTTTTATATATAACATTGCATCAATCTAATGTGGATTAATCTAAAGATATTTAGTGAATTATTGTATCCATGACATCTGGTTTATCTTTAGTAGTTTTATTATCAATATCAAAATTCATGATAAGTAAATAGATAGGGTGGATAATATGTATCATATAATCTATAATATGAGGGAAAAAGGAGGCCATATTTTAGACACCCAAATTTGGCACAAGCCTTGTTTCACAATGTCTTTTCACCACTTTGCTTATGTGGGACTTAACTAAGAATGACTGACATGTGTTTTGTTTTCACCCTTTTATGTATAATTTTTCATGATGTAGTGGCCCATTTTCCTACCCATGCTAATTAAGTCACATAAGTTAAAAATTAATATCTCTAAACATTTTTTTAATTTTGAGGTTGTGACTACCCCAGGACATGATCAACTAATAGGGCCAAAATTGATAATTGATCTTGATCCCTTTCGATCAATCCAGACTCTTAATATTTTGAATACCATTTTAACATCTTTTAATTTTTATCCATTTGATGTTCAATGGAATCTATTCTATGTGCCACTAGGTTTTTAATTCAAATTATAAAATCTTATTTATATATATATATATATATATAGTTTCTTGGAGACATTTAGGACATGAATTCTCACATTACAAGAGATATACAAAAGTTACACATTATTTACATTGAATCACTAGAGTTATGTATAAATTATTGTTACATTTTTCTTTCTTATTTCTAAGGTTAAATAAACTAGGAGAATGAGCTTATAGCTTTACAATCATTATTTCACACACACACACACACATAGGTGGGAGAAATATATTTGAGTTTAATCTATATTTAGAGCATTGAAAATGTAGTGTAGTGTTTGGTATTTAAACGGGGATTTAATAAGGTTATCCTAACTCAATCCATTTCAAAGGTCACCACTTATATTTTAATCACATAGAATCAACAAACACTACTCTCAATTCTCAAAGATTTTACCATTTTCAAAGGTGTCAAATATAATTAAGTATGTGAAAAGGGGTCATTACACCTATTTAATTCATAAGGGCTATAACATTCAAATTGTGATTGTAATAACCTAAAAGTGGTATTTAGATGCTAAGAGTGGTGTTTGAGTTAGCCTATTCCTAGCTTAGCCCTAGAGTTATCCTAGAGCCTTTGCTACACATTTATAGTCATTATGTAGACCAAAAAAACCTACAAGTAGCTCAAACACAATCCTAAGATAGCTCTCCTAGATCCCGACCCAATTTTCCTAGTAGTCTACTAGGTAGACATTAGCACCACATTTGGGACACTATAGCCACATAGTGCTAGTATCCCCAACTGGGTGATATTGTCCTTTGACCTAACTCTCTTGAACATATACTTTTAAAAATGTGTGACACTCATAAGGTCAGCCTTAGCACATTTTAGTATGCACACAAACTACATATCTCTATAAATACAAGTCTATTGGAACTTTATTCATTATATGGAAATAGATGCAAAAGCTTATTAAAAAAAAGACAAGATGAGAAAAATTAATGTATTTGATCCCTATTATTCCCTAATTCTACATAATATTACCTATAATAAACCTTAGCCTAGATTTCAAAGTTTTAAAAACTCAATCACAGTCAAGGAATCTAAGTTCGCTCTCATTCTAGTATTCACTTGCACTTGTACTTGTACCAAACACTAGGTGGGGGGACTACACCATGCTTGATCTCTTCTTAGAGTATTGGTATGTAGAAATATCTCTTCACAGTGGGGTGTTGAGGATGTTCAACCTATCATACTAATGAACAAAAAATTACTGATCATGCCATACTTTTAAGGAGGATTAGGGTTTGCACAGTAAATCAAGTTTTCCAGGCACAACATAGATTTTTAGATTTTATGTGCATATGAATAAGACTTAAAAACACAGGTGCACATGCTCCCAAAAATAAGAATAATCTTGCAAAGAGGACACTATAGACACTTTAAGGAAACTACATTACTATGGTGCTACTATCTAGGTAAGGCGCTACTATCTAGTGAGCAAACAGATCCTAGGACCCTATTGACAAAACTCAAAACTATCTAAAACCTAGTTTTTATAACCTAGATCATTTGTGATAGTCACTTTACAGATAAGTTTATATTTGAGAATATTTATTAATATTTTTAAAAGTCAAAAGAATTCAAAATCCATAACAAATCAATTCTTAAGTATTGCATATTATTTAACTGATTTAGACATCTCATCTCTTTAATCTAAACAATAGGACTTACATAGTTAAACCTTAAAAGGTTAAATCATTTGGCAAACATGTCTTACTTTGAATATTGCTTCAAACCCTATATTTCATTAATTTAATTTATTGTGCAATAATTTAGGGTTACATACTTCCATTTTTCTATTTTTTAGACAACCTAGCTAAATTAAATCAATTTCATATTAGGGTTTCAATTTATTTACATACAATTTAAATTGTTGCAAAGAAACCCTAGATTCTAAAAAAACTAAGCCTAGATGATTTTAGGGTTTGTATCATTTTTTATCCTATTTTCATTAGCTACTATTAATTTTTTAGAATTCATGTATTCTATTTTAGTATCTTTATTTTAATTTGTTTACTATATGCCATCGAAAAAAGCTATTTCTCTTCCATAAAAAAGAAGTGCTAGACTAGTGGTAATCCTATAGAACATATTCATATTCATTCTATCCAAGCCTATAACAAGGACAAGGAATCTATTAAAACTTTAGCTATGAATCCTTCAAACCATGATTATGTGGAATTCAATGACAATGCATTTGGAGATGAACAATACAACCAAGATCAAGATGAGGTACGCATTGAGAATTAAGACACTCCATCCACTTAATAATAATGACATAATTATGAAAAAAGATGAGGTATTATAGGGATTCATGAAGATAATTTGGGAAAAAACCCTTGGTCATGCACAAATCCTATATTCCATATTGGTAATCAAGAATAATACAAACAATGGTCAATCTTCAACTCCACTAGTTAATAATTTTGTTACACCTCTAGTGGGGCTAATTCAACCAACTCAGATAACACAACCTAAGATTGTTATTAAACAACCATCAATGATAGATACATCACTTTTGGCTAGTTACTCCACTCTATTTGTAAAATTCCTTATGCATGAGATTAATACTCTATAGTCTAAGGTGTTACATCTCAATAAGGGATCCACTAAGACATCACATGCCTTGGATTCCAACATTCTCTTGCATACACCTTTGGCACATCACATAGAGACAACTCCCTTGCCATATAGTTTCATGGCACCCAAACTTAAATTATATGATAGCAAGGGTGACTTAGAGCATCACCTTAGATCTTTTCATGTAGCATGTTTGGACTATGTGTCTAATGATTGGATTCTTATGGATTTATTTCTACATAGTATCAAGGATTATGCCTTACAATGGTTATATGAGTTTCCAAACTAATCTATTATGACATTTAATATTTTATTTGACATGTTCCTAGCACATTTATCTATAAACATTAGTGATAAGATATCCTATGCACAAGTGGCATAGTTAAAGCAAAATTCAAATGAGCCTATTGTAAATTATGTCTTATGATACAAGACAACTCTAGATGGTGGGTAAGCATATACTAGAGATATACATGGGTGGGATGTTAAATATTATCTAAATTAACTAACCTAATTGAATATAGAGAGGTTCAGGATATATTTAAACAAAGTCTATTACCAACATTATGTAAAGCTATCTTATTCAAGAATTTTCCTACATTTACTGATTTGTGCCACACAATTAAGGAAAGAGATGTTAAGCTCTTATCAATGGGCAAACTCAAGTACAAAAATGTATCATATCAACTATTAAACGTTTAAACAAATCAATATAAGGTGTGGGCCCAAAAAAACAAAAGTTATCAAAATGCCATAGTTAATGTAGCTTTTGAGCCATCTCCCAGATTGGTTTTATCTACTCCTCAATGTAGAGTCTTCACTAATATTCTAGAGTCACCAATACAAGTTCTTCAATAAATATTGAAATTTAATGTCATATCTCTCCCTCTCATTAAAGAGGTTGATAAGACACAACCTATTCCAAATAGTTATGATTCAAATGCATTCTGTGAGCATAATAGGGCACTAGGCCACATGAAAAATAGATTCATTAGCCTAAAGCACAAGATACAAGATCTCATTGAGGCTAATATTATTGATGTGGACATAGCCACAAAGGCACCAAAACAATAAAAAGTAGAGGCTACTATAGATATTTTTAGATCGTTTCCCAAAGCATACAATGAATGAGGTAGGGGGCACATCAAATGTTTACTATATCTATCAGGCACATCCACCATCATATTCATATCACATAGTTACATAGGAGACACATCCAATGCATAAAATTATTGGCACACATCACACTACAATTCCACTTAGACCACTTATCACATTTTTAGAGTAGGATATTATGGATGATGATACAAATTTACATGTGCTCTTCATATGAGCATACACAGATCATCATCCTATTCACATTATTATGGTTGATAATGGGTCAAGTATAAACATGTGTACCATTACACTCTTACAAAACTTGGGATATATAGAGTGGGATATATTCCCAATGTATATAATCATTAATGTTTTCATTGGCTATGTTCGGATCTCCATCAAGGAGATTATGATTTCATTATAGGTGGGACTAGCACACACAACCACTTGGTTCTTAGTAGTACCTAGTGTAGGTGTATTCAATAAATTATTGGGAAAGCCATGGTTACATTAGCTCTAAACTATCCCATGTATATTAAATCAATGCATGAAGTATATACATGATAATAAAGTGGTTATGGTTGAGGGTGTCTCATATAAGTATCCCATACCTATCCCATATATAATTCTAGCTATAGTTCCAACACAGACACCAGTTATAATTCTAGCATCATTACCAGATATTGCATGACTATTAGCTACAATAGAGATTATAACTCCTATACATACATCACAATGTTTATCAGGGTCATCAATGCAGACTATGTCTAATCCTATGGTATCTAAACATACACATACTCTCCCATGGGGTCCATTACTAGAGATACCCCTACATCATATATATTTCAAAGATTCTAGAACACCTTCCTCTACATAGTTTATGGCAAGATCAGTTTTATTAGGTTCTAGGGGTTCTTAGCACAGGGAAACTACATCACCTATAGCATCTTATTCTAATAGATGGGTCCCTAAGAACCCTATAGATCATAGAGAATCATAGTCAGTGCCACAACATCATAGCATCAATACATAGGCAACTTTAGACATAGGTTACTCCGCACAATAGATCATGTGCTCATAGTTGCCCTTTCCCACCACATGCATGATCAAAACTCCCCTATTTGACATAGGTCATGGTGATAGTGAGTCTCTAATGAGACTCATTGGTTAGTAAGGTTCTTACCCTTGTAAATACTTTCCTTCTCTCTCTCATTCCTTAAACATAGTTTATTTTCATTTTATTGTACATAGCTTATACTCAAAAAACACAAAAACAATATAACATGTCAAAATACAAAAAAAATCAAATATTTTGAAAACAAAAAATTTACAAACTATATGAATTTCTATGTGTAAATTTAAACTACTTGTTAGATATTACATATTTATAGCTATCCTAATATAGTCAATTTTATCATACACACATGCTTCACTTGTTCTTGTCAAGTGCTTGTAGATTACATGCAGAACTCTGATCCATTATACTAATCTAGACTTACTATCATCTACCTACTAGGGACATATACACTAGTCCAGGTATGCTCATATTTTTTTCTAACTATCACTATTTAGACTCATCATATGTACATTTTAGCATTTACATAGATTTGTACTACATAGATATACATGATTTCATTTCTAGCTTTCCTAGATTAAACTTGATTGTGTTTCTTATGCTTCTTCCATCTTCAAGGGAATTTGAATATGCCATTGATCTTTGGATCTATGCGACTTCTCTATGTATATGTCTTGAAATGTGACCATGTCCCTTATGTCTGATTTTTTGCTTCTATATGCAAATATTTGAACATGTCTTTCTATGTGTCTCTAAGCTAAAATTTCTTGTTTCTTGCATATGTGGACATTTAAACATGTCCTTGTAAATCTCCATTCTATTATTTAGTGGCATGTGCCCTTGTCCCTTGTATTGTGGCCCCTTGGCCTACCTTTACATGCCTCATGTGATTGTATGTATGCTTATTCACCATGACACTTGTATTTTTTTGTTAAGCACACACATAAACACACACCAATTTTCAATGCCATGAGGGACCTCATACATCTACCCTTCCTACTTGGGTGCCATGATGAACATCATGCTACATCCCCTAGGTAGTTACTCAAATTTGTTGTTATGCATTTGATTACATTGATCTTGACACCCTTGTGGACTGATAAATTATAATATACATCTTACATTACCTACTTATGTTTGGATTCATTTACATTATGATGTTATGTTTTTACATTAGATTAGAATATCATGCATATGCTTTGACTAACACATTTTGTAGATAGTTATTACATAGGTTTCACAACTACCCTCAAAAGAGGGGGCACTCACAGGGGTTTTTCATAGAGATTAAGCTCTTACTTTGCTATTCAAAGATAAATTTCAACACATAGGCTTAGTTTTAGAAATCATACATAAGATAGGCATAAGAAAAAATATAGACTCAGAAGTCAGTTGAGATCACCCAAATTTTATACTAGATAGACATTAGTACCTAGACTAGGAAATCAGCACCATATGTTGATACTATTTACTATAAGGTGATACTATTTAATATCCCTAACTTTAGGATAATCTAAATTAACCAGACTAGTATACCAGATACAATATAAAGTTGCATATATACAGTCACAGGTTTGATAGTTTGTTTAGATTTTTCTTAGATACACTCATTTCAACTTGGATTCATACCAATTGCTTAGATTTGGGGGCATCATAAATGACATGATAACTCTCAACTTCAACTCAATCACATAGATTTAATTATTACATACTCAGTTCAAATTTAGTATACTCAGATACCAAATTAAGGGCATGTGCATCGCACATAGTTTTCATATACTCATATACACACAAGTTGATTAGATGGAATGAAAAACTCTATCATTATTTGCACTGTATAAACTTCCTATCACATTCCAAGTTGTCACTAGATTCATGCCTTAATCCATATATAGTGGTTGGTATTCCTAAGTGGCCTATAGATTCCTAATGTACTTGAGTGGCCATGAAGATGACATACATAGCTATATATACTCAATTAGATACTTGCAACACTTTGCATAGTTTAGTTATTTATGCATATACTTTACATAGGTGGGCAATAATGGATTCATGTCCTAATTGAGTTTTTTAGCCACCTAGATGAGAGGGTTAGACACAATTATTATCTTATCTAAGTTATTTAAAAATTAGGATCCATCGAGTAGGGGTGGTCATTACTAGAGTCAAAATCAGATTGAGTTCTTGAGCCACCCATATGAGGATTGAGAAATCTATTAGCTCAGTCTAAGCTATTCAATGATATGATCACTATGTACACTCACACACATAGGTTGTCACTAGGTACATGTATTGGTTCACATACCCAATGAGGTGTATTCATTCCTTTCCTTTCTACTCTTTTTTACTCAACTTTACTTAGTTACGTTATTCAGCATAGTTTTTTTCTTTTGATCATGTATTAAGTAAAGAATTATTTTTTCATGTTTCATTATAGGTCAATTCTTTAGATCATGTTTAAAATATGCAAACCCAGATTCACATACTTAGACTCAGCTACATGGGCTTCACTTCAAAGGTAAGTCTAGGTACACTTATTTTTCCTTTATACTAGTCATTTTGCTTTGTTACATTTTTAGCATAAAGGGGGGAGGAATGTAATCACCTAGAAGTTGTATTTGGATGCTAAGAGTATTTATTGATTTATTATATTCATAGATTATCCATATATCTATCCTAGAGCTTTTTCTACATTTTCCTAGTCATTGGAAAGATCACAAACACCTATAGTTAGCTCAAACACTATCATAGGATATTTCTCCCAGATCCCAACCCAGTTTGTTTAATAGTCTTCTAGGTGGACATTAGTGCCACATTTGGGACACTACAACCATATGACATTAGTGTTCCCAGTTAGTTATTATTTTCATTTTCCCTAACTCTCCTAAATAGATACTTTTTGAAATGTGTGCTCATCCTAAGGTCAACCTAAGCACATTTTATTATATACATAAGCTACATATCTCTATAAATACAAGTCTATTTGACCTTTATTCACTAGATGGAAAATAGATGAAAAAGCTTATTCAAACAAAATACAAGTTGAGAAAAATTAAGGTATTTGATCCCTATTCTACCCTAATTCTAAATACTACCATCTACAAAAGCCCTAATCCCAAATTTTAAATATTTCAAAGCTCAATCACATTCAAAGCATCCAAGTCCACTCTCATTCTAGCATTCACTTGCACTTGCACCAAATATTACATGGGAGAACTACATAGATATTGATCCCTCTTCAGATGATTGGTATGCAAACAACTCTCTTCACAATGGGGTGTTGAGGATGTCTAGCCTATCCTACTAATGAGCGCATAATTATTGCTCATGCCATAATTGTAAGGAGGATTAGGGTTTGCACACTAAATAAATTTTTCTAAGCACAACATAGGGTTACATATTTTGTGTGTGTAGGAATAAGACCAAAAAACACCAGCACGGGTGATCCCAAAAAATAAGAATAGTCCTATAAAAAGGACACTAGCACCACTTTGAGGACACTAAAATATTATGGCACTACTATCTAGGTGGGGTGATACTATCCAATGAAGAAACAGATCCTAAGACCCTATTGATGACACTCAAAACTATCTAGAACCCAAATCATCTATGATAGTCACTTTCTAGATAAGTTTCTATTTAAGCATATTTATTACTATTTTTAGAAAGTCAAAAGAAGTCAAAAAGCTATAACAAATCAA
>JARHVA010002003.1:2427500-2507500 GCA_037957365.1 Torreya grandis | reverse complement strand
CTTGTGATCAATGCATTTCATCAAAGGTGTAGACACTTGAGGAATAAAAAGTTAAATGAAATAAAAATTTCACATCAAGGTTATTATGGTCACTTTTGTATAAAAATGAATATTATATCACAGTCTAATTATGCCCCCTTCTATGCATATAAACTAATGCTCAAACATAAAACATTTGCAACCACTTCACTCTAATTTAAGATAAGGTTCACACTTTAAACATTATAACACTTGGGACCTTATTAATCACAAACACAATCACATTTTTTATTAAAATTGTGGATTTATAGAATGAATTTAAAAATATAATGGGTTTTTGGAATGTATTTATATCATCCTATTGATTGTAAGGGAAGACAAGGAAGCCACATGTCACACCAAAAGACTCCATGAATGATGTCACCCTATGATTTCTAGATGGACTCCACGTGGTGACTTGTGATCATTACATTTTATCAAATGTGTGAAAGCATAAATAATATAAAGTGAAATGAAATCAAATGTTCACTCTAAGGTTATCATGGTAATTTTGTGTAATGCTTTATGTTTACCATAGTCTAGTCACATCAACTTATGTACATATAGCCTAAGTCTTAAACATAAAGCATTTGTGGTCACTTCACTTTAATTCAAGATAAGGCTCATGGTTTAAACATTATACCAATTTAGACCTTATTAATATTGGGTGTGATCACATTTTTTAGTGGACTAGTAGATTTATAAACTGGAATTGAAAATATAATGGGTTGGTAGAGTTGTTAAAATCATGAAAGTGAATTCCACGATTGTAATGTACCCATGATCCCATTACTAATAGGTGATTTATGTGGGTATTATATTTTGGCTATCTATAGACTCATAGGGTTTATATATTGGAATTAAAATTCTAATGAGTATGTAGATGAACATAGTATAAAATTGAACTCTGTGATTCTAACCATTTTATAATCATGCCATGTGGAGGTTCATGATTCTCCAAGGTAATTTTAGTGATAAAGTCACCATATTATAAAGTAATTATGATTATCATGTCAAGTGCCCACTCAATATTGAACATAGGTCATGTTTTTATTTAAGTTTTTGTGATCACTAAATATTCATGCACCTAACCCATTAAAAATAAGAGAGATTTATAAGATCCTAACAGATCTATGGGTTTCTCAAAATCTTCGTAGTTATCAGATCTTCCATCAACTTTGAATATGACATAGACATTTGAATATGCATGATGGGTCACTATGCGTATTCAATTCACAATAGCAACAATACTAAAATTATGATGCATCAGAGGGACAAGATTATTAATTTCATACTTACCAATATTATTTTTAATATTTGATTGTATAAAACACTCACTATGAAAATTTAATACAAACAACCAGATTTTTTTTGAAGTAAAATAATTAAAAATGATACAAAAAACTATTGAATTTGATGTAGACTTTTTCCTCTATTTTATAATTTTGATTTTTTTTTCAAAATTCCCCTAAAAATTAGTTTTATCATTATCCTTTAACCAATATTTTTATAATTTTTTTCTTTTTTAAAAATACAAACTTTATAATTAGACAAAATATTTAGATTGCACATTTTTATATGTAACTAATAACAATATGTGGTTGCAATAAATACCTATGTAGAAAGTACTAATGTTAGACTTAGACAACATATTCCATTTTTAACTAGAAAATACCTTTTGGTAATGTTTCATCTCTTCATAAAGACTAGCTCCCATAGGTGCATACATGAAATAAGTAGATGTACATCACCCAAGGAATAGTGGGATTCAAGGGTTTATAATTTATATACCACATAGGCATTCAAAATGAAGGAGCATTTTATCCTTGATTGTCTAAGGTACATTGACATTCAAGCCAAATATGTGGAAACATTAAGACTTGGATCCATGGTAAAAATAATTGAATAAAATAGAATAAAAAAGTTCAAGAGATGTTAACTCAAATAAATAAAAGGAGGAACAATGTTCTAAAGGGTATTGCTAGACCCATAGGACATTACTAAACCCATGAATCTTTGAATGATTGGAGCAATCAATATAATTGGTAGTCCCATAAACTATTTAATCTTGTGAATATAATTAAAACCATTTCATTTCATTTCATAACAATATGACATTGCATGTCATTAAGAAAATATCACATTTAATGGAGTGCCTTGCTTCACATCTGTCTGAGCCTAAGCCTGAGGGGCCTTCTCCATATAATAATGCAATAATCCATTAGTATAAGAAAACAATCAACCTTAGTATTTAACTCAAAATAATGGTAACATAAAACTCACTTGCAACAACCTCAACCTCAGTAAAGCCATAACCATTATTACAAGGAAGAAGATCTTTGAGTATTTCTTCCTATTGAATGTTTACCTGATCAAAATATTTTTATAGATGTAGAAAAAAGAAACCAAGTATATTTTCCACTGAAATTGAAATTTTTGGATGTTTACTTATCCTTTCCCATTATTGATTCTTTATATTTCCATTTCCCTATATTATATTTTCTACCATCATCGCATTCTATAGCCATCTTATGTTACTACAATAATTATTTGCAAAGAAACAATATTGTGAGAAATAAACCCTGATAGATTATTGGATAAAATAACTAAGATTTGGAATTGCTTCAACATAGCAATGTCTAAAGGAATATTATCCCTGAAGTAATTGATCTTCATCACCATCACTTGAAGGGCTGAAAGATTTCCAATTGAGTTTGGAATATGCCTTGTAGATAAGTTATGCCCAATATCAAGTGTTTACAATTTTGTATAATTTATTAATGAGCTAGGGGATCTTCCACTTATCTTATTTTTGTGTACAATAATGGACAAGGAACATAGTCCATTAGGTATGCTTCCATTCAAACTATTATCTCCCAAATTCAATACTTCAAATCCAAGAATATTTCCCAAACTTGGTAGAAATGGTAGTTTGTAAGATTTAAGTATCAAAGATTAGTCAAATTGCTCAAGCCTAGAGGAAAATTGACGGTTAATAAATTATCATTAAGCATCTATATTTCTAGAGGAGGTCACACAGATGGTATGTATCTAACAATTTATTTTGAAAAAATATTGCGTTGAAAATAATTATGAGAGATTTAAAAACCTCAAATGAGGACTGAAATGCCATAGCCAAGAGGGAATTTCTCCAACAAAATTATTGTCAAACAATGTCAATTCACTCAATGAGTACTGAGTTGAAATCCATGGTTGAATTTAACCATCAAGATTACATGATGCTAGATACAAGGATTCTAATTGAAATATAGGAATCCACATAGTGCTAATATTTAACACACAATTGGATAAAATCAACTTAGACAAATTGGCAAGGTTGTGAAAGAATGTTTTTGAAATTGTATGATGCTGGTTTAATGAGAGGAAGAGAGTCTTTATCTTGGATGGTTTTATATATATATATATATATATATATATATATATATATATATATATATATATATATATATATATATATATATATATATGAATGAATATGATACTTATTGTCATGCCGAGAGCTGAAAACATAAAAATAAATTATTTTTAAAACTTTTTTATTATTTCAATTAATCACATAATTATATTATAAAATTTATGATTGAAGTTTATGGGATAACTCATATTTGAGATTTTTATTTTAATAATAAAATACTTTTATATAATTTATTGACTCAAAATAATCAGAGTTTATTTTTTTAAGTCTGTACACCATAGAGACTAGTGGCCCTCATCATTAAATTTTTCACATGATGACCTAGGGACTCTCTATGTTGGATGGCATGGATTTGATTCTTCCTTATTTTACAATAATACAATATTAAAAAAGGGAAATATAAAGAAACACAAAATTTGATATATATAAATAATATAACAACAAATTTATGATATTAAAATTGTATGTATTTTATATTAAAATAGAAAATAGAGATCAACACATATATGATATATAAATGAAATATAACATTAAATTAATAATATTCAAATTGTAATGACTTCACACGTGATATGAAAACAAATGTCAAACCTTATCTTTTTATAAATCCTCTCAAACTGTATTAAGCCTTGTAATCAATTGTGATTGTACTTATCCCATACACAATTCTAGCGATAGTTCCAACAAAGACACCAGTTACAATTCCTGCACCATTACCAGATATTACATGACTATTAGTTATAATAATGAGTACAGCTCTTATACATTCATCACAATGTTTATCAGGGTCATCAGTGTAGACCATGTCTAATCCTACGGTATCTAAACGTACACATACTCTCCCATGGTAACTCTCCCACGGTGACCATTACCAGAGATACACCTACGTTAGAGAAACTTCACGGATTATCTACTAACACCTTCACCTTCGGTATAAACACAACCCAAAATACTGAATTAGCCTAGAAGTGAACATTCAGAATAACATTCTCAGCACGACACGCATTGCAAGTGCTTTTCACACGGATTTCATATGTTTTATAATCCGGTTGGTTCATTCCATTCGTCCAACTGGCTTTAATGGAGCGCCCTGCTTCAGATTGGGCTGAGCCTGAGCCTGAGGGGCCTTCTCCATATAAGAATAAAATAATCCATAGGTATAAGAAAACAATCAACCTTAACCTTATATTTAACTCAAAAGAATAGTTGCAGAAAACTCACTTGCAACATCAGCCCTACGTAAAGCCACAACCATTATTACGAGGAAGAATATCTCTGAGTATTCTATCTTGTTGAATGTTTCCCAATGAAAATATATTTGTAGATCTGTAGAAAAAAGAATCCAAATATCTTTTCCACTGAAATTGAAATTGCAATTGCTAGATGTTTACTTATCTTTTCCTATTGTTCATTCCTTATATTTCCATTGCCCTATATTATATTGTTTACCGTCCCCGTGTTCTACTCACTTCGTTCCAATATTTATTTTTATTTATTTAACTTTGGTTAGGATGGTATATAATCTAAATCCCAGTATTCCTTATATTATAATACTTAGAAATTTTTATCTTTATCTACAAGTCTCTTTCTCCCTAATATATTTTAAATTAATATTGAGATAAAATTAAATTTGATTCTGTATTTTAATTGTTTATTATGATTTTTTTATGACAATAATTTATTCAACATTTTTTTTTAAAATATTATTATTTTACTATTAAAAAATATAAATATATTTATATAACCATTTAATTTAAACTTTAATTGAGATTAATATTTTTGATTGGGATGGTGTTATCTCTATGATATTAAACTTTAAGTTAATAATAATAAACTCTCTATCTTTTTTCGTTATATTACAACCAAACCATTATTTGGACTCATATTAATGATACTAAAATTATTATTTTAATTTGATTTTTTTTTGATGTGGAATTTTAACTTCTATTTTTTAATTATTTCAAGATAATTTTTATGGATAATAATTATCCTCTTCTTTTTTTTTTTTAGTATTTTTTCAAAAAAAAAAAAACAATTCACACACATTTTAGTAAGAACAGGGATAATAAAATAAAAAATACATGTAAGAATTGGAATAATAAGAGAATAGAAAATGGTTAGGAAGGGGAATAACAAATGCAATTCAATATTTCATTTTCATCGTTTAGTGTGTGTGTTATTTTTTTTAATTTGCTAATTCATATAATCAAAATTTTGATTAATGTTTTTATTAATTAAGCTTTCTACTATTATTTACTATTTATTGAATTTGATGGTAATCATATTTATTAGTCTTAGAGTGAATTATAGCATTGGATTTGTTTTAACTTGGAATCAATAGGTGGATTGCTAGTTAATGAGATGTTTTTATTTTGGGTGGAAAAAATATGCATGAAAATTTTGGGAGTAAGGTGATGTCTTTAATGGGCTAAATAAAAAAATATTATTTGTTGTGCTATGATCGGAGGAAATATTTGAGATGTTATTGGCCCCCTCTCTTTGTTCAAGGTAAGTATTGAATGCAGTTGTTAGGGCAGGGGATTGTGAGTTATCTGGTTTTTTATGTTAGTATTGGATTGAAGTTCGTAGATGAGATGAGAAAATATAGCTACTAGCACTGATGGATAAGAATCACAACTCAAGTGACAACAATCCCAATGAGGAAATGGATGGGGAAGCACTTTTTATTAATTTTTTTTCTTTGTCTAATAAGTAAATTTGAATTGAGAATGGTTTTCATTTGAAATTTCCTTTCTTCAATGATTATTATTGCTACTCACAAATTGATCATATGTAAGCTTCAAAAGTAAACATTGGCCTCTAATTTGAAATATTTATAGCTATCCCACTTCAACATCTTCTCCTAGTTTCACATATTTTTTCACTTTTATTTTATATTCTAAAAAAGGTGGATGTCTTTGCATCACTAACCTTGTTAGTAAGATTTTATTTTGTATTTATGCATAATACTTGTAAATAAGATTACAACAAGTAGCACATAAAAAATTGAAGAATCATAAAAATATCCCACTAGTTCCCCATAAAAGAGCAGTTTGCAACCTCCTTCCATGCAAGACTGAGACCTATCTTATTCTAACTTCCTTGTATTGTTGTCTAATAGATGCAAATAGAATCATGAAATGTAATACATAAAAAATTGAACAACTACTAATATTATTTTAGTAGTTGATTCTTACTAATTTGACTTCTCTGTGCATATATAATTGCAGGAATTGCTTTTGGCTTTGTATTACTATTATTGGAATCCCTGTGTCACTGTACTACTTAATGCATTAGCACAAATAAGAAATTGGAAAATTTTAGAAATTTCTTTAGCAAAAATCAAAACACATACTTATAAGATATGTTATATATAATGGATTTTCCATAATTACCAACACATCAACTATTTATTGTACTTTGACTATTCAATAGTAAACCATACCAAAAAAAAAAAAGAAGTCGAAACTACAACTTCATGGCGGGTTAGCTGCAACAATATAAAAGGAGAAATACAATTACATAACCACCACCTATCCCTTTCTAATTTTCAAAACTCATTCTAAATACTTCTTATAAAAGTGTATTAAAATTATAACCATAGTGTTTCATGAAACCACTTCTACAAATTGCATTTACTTAAATGCCTATGGTGCCTTTTTTACATAACCTATTTTTTGCATGCCTTGCAACCTTGCCACCCCAAAATATGACATATAATTGACACATTTCATTTGAAATCCCTAAATCATCATTAGGGAAACCATTCTATGTATATCTTGGAGGCATAGGATTCCATGAAACCACTTTTGTTTCAGCCATTATGTCAAACACTTCATAGGCCTTGTATATGCTTCCAAATTTTCCTTGGTGGTGAAAAACAAATATCTACATGGTTTAGATAAGCATGTGGATATATTAACCACATGCTTCTCAATTTTTCCATGTGGATCTATAAATTAGTGACTCTTCCATTTTTTAATTTCATTTCATGCAACAAATCAAGGTTTAAATAATAGTCATTGATTGTATTTAGAAATAAATTATAATAAATATATTTTACTAATGATACATTACCTATTATATTATAAAATATTCACTTAGATTATACTATATATTGTTAAATAGAATATTTATTTAAAATGTAATTATGCTAATACATTATTATTTTTATTTTAATATACTAATATAAGATACATAATGATATTACCGATTATATTATGTAATATATATTTATATTATATTATATATTATTAAATAAAATATTTATTTATAATGTAATTATTTTTTTAATTTAATATATTAATATAATATATATTACATAATAGGTAATATATTTTTAGTAAAATCTATTTATCATAATGTATTCTTAAATAAAATTTTAATCATGCAATGGCACTTACCCTTTATACATACAATCCACTATAAATTCATACATCAATTGATATCCATTACATAACATCAAAATCAATGGGCATCATAAAAACCTCACAAGCAATTGAGGATCATTTCTTGATAATTTTACAATGTCAATTTGTAACAAAAATATGAAAAATAACATTTATTTATGTTTTGATTGGGTAAAATTATGGACATGTTAATAAGGGGCAGTGGGGTAAGTGCACAAAGTTGGGGGACAAAAAGTGGTCTACCCATGGACATGATTTTTCTAAAATTTCTAAAATTTGAACTTCTATAGATAATTTGAGATATCTACACTCCAAATTTGAAGATAGTATAAAAACATGAAATGTATCACTTCAAGTCTAGTTTCCAAAACATTATTTTAAAAAAAAAATGGTTAAGTATAACTAGGTCAAACATCTAAAATTTGAAGAAGAACTCCTAATTTTTTAGAAAACATAGTAGATAGATAGCCGTGACATGCCATTTTTTAAGCAACATTTAATATTATTTGAAACCCTTCAAAAAAAATTTAGATAAAATCTTCTATCATGTCACTTATATTTTTTTGTATTTTTTCAATGAATATGTTTTTTAATGAATTTTGAAAGTAAAAAGATCCTAAAATTTGATGAAGAAATGGATAGTCATCCGTGAGTCACACCTAACTATCTAAGAAAAATGAAAATCATTTTTTTGAATGTGTGTATAATTATGTGTACTATGTCACCATATACTTTGTTTTTCACTTGGATCAAGACAAATTACATGAACATGTATAGGCATGTATGTTTACGACATGTAATGGCCTAAAAAAGGCATAGTTAGAAATAAATATAGTTTGAAACCTTAAATTAGTCCAAAAATTATAATAATCATATTTTTGGAAAGAGGAAAGCATGCTCGTCGTAATGGTATCGAGTTTTTGAATTTTTACATTGAAATTCTTAGTTTATTTAGTAATCAAAGTTGAAATTTATTGTTTATTTTCATACCTTTCAAAACTTGGCTATTCATTGATAGTCCATGCCTTTAGCTCAGGAATCCAAGCCATTCCCAAGCTAAAAGGCACAAGAATTGAATTCAAATTCAAATACCATGATCACATTAATAATGCAATCACATTAATAACACGATCACATTATATATTCTCAACATCTTAAAACCTAAATAGGAGCCATTAGGCCTAGTAGTCTTAAGATCAAATATTGGTTTTAGATTAAGATTTTTGTTTGGGACCAATGTTATTGTCAAGAATTGATAGCATTGAATGATAATTAGAGATGTATTAACTTATGAATCACTTTATTGTTCCTTTGATCCCAATATGGCGTTCTATCAAGCCAATATATCCTAAATTAACATTATATGGACATATTTCCTTGGATGGATCTTGGTTGGCCCCAATTACATATCAACCTAAACTAAATACTTGGTTTTTTATAATATGGTGTGCAATTAGAGACCCAATTGACATCATATGGACATAATTCCTTTCTCAAGGCTCATTTAACCTTGATTGTGTATTATATTGAAATAAATATTCAATTAATTTAATATGGTGTGCTATCAAAGCCCTAATTGACATTATATTGAAGGAATTCCTTGCAAAGGGACTAATTACTCTTAATTATAGATTATACTTAAGTAAATACTCAATTGGTTAAATATGATGTGCAATTAGGGGAACATATTAACAATGGACAAACTAGATGGACATAATTAATTATATGGGGTAAAAAATGCCTCAATTGATATTCTAGGTGGAAGTAGTTAATTACATAAGACTTAGTTGTCTAAAATTATGTATAGTTTTGAAAAAAAATCAATTGATTTAAGATGGTGAAATTAGATCCCTAAATGACATTAGATGGATGTAATTCTGATCTAAAACTCAAAAACTTTGGTTGAAATTTTTTTAGAAATAATAACAACACAATTCAAATAATGCTATCTCTGAAAAGAGATGTTTTTATTGATCAAAATTGTGGACCCAAACATATGCCTATCTCTGAGAAGAGATGTCTAATTTCTATTTCAGGTTAAGTCTTCATTTATACATGTTTTGAAGGTGTGGGGAGGATGTGGAAGATCACCAATCTTGAGGGAGATGAATTGGTTTGAATTTCATGATTTACAACAATACATAATTCGAGGAATTACTATTTTTAGAAACTTACTATTTTTAGACTACACTACTAAAATTGAGATTTGGGACACTATTATTGGGTTTTAGGGGGTAAAAATTCATTGATTTAAGCTCATTTCCATCTCATGAAATTACCCTCATTATTAGCTTTCCAACGGTTCAAACGGTGAGTCAATTAGAGCTACGGTGCAAAAGTTATGGCTCCCAGAAGTTTCGTCATCAATTGGGGTGGACCCATCACCTGAATTGTCATTTGAATTGTTGCCTGGATCAAATTCCTTGCTTGGAGATTGAGTGGCTCAAATTTCATATCATATTGAAACTAAATACTCAATTGGTTCAATATGGTGTGAAATTGGGGATAATGGAACCAATTGGAACATTATATGGATAAAATTACTTTCATGGGGATCAATTAGATCCAATTATCTATAAGATAAAACCAAATACATGATTAGCTAGATATAGTTTACAATCGGGGCCAATAAAGTTGTAATTTAAATTAGATGTATTCAATTACTTGCATGATCCTTGGTTGGCCATGATTACATATTCAATTAAACAAAATGCTTGGTTGATATAATATGTTATGTATTTAGGACCAACAGAGCCCCTTGTTGACAGTAGAAGAATGAAATTTCTTACACAAGTCTTGTTTGGACTAAATTTCATAGATCATATTGAACCAAATATTCTTTCAGTTGAATTTGGTGCACAATCAAAATCTTGATTGCTATTAAAGATGGATGTAATTCCTTACATAGGCTTCAATTGGTCATGATTTCATATTATATTCATGATAACACTCAATTAGTTGAATAATGTGTGTAATTATGGCCCTAATTATAATTATGTTGACACAATTCCTTGGGCAAGCCTTAATTGGCCCCAATTATGTATCATCCAAAGTTGAATACTCAATTGGTTCAATATGTTATGCAATCAGGGCCAAGTAAGCCCCATTTTCCATTATATATGAATTTAATTCCTTGCACATGGCTCCTTTGGACTGAATTGCATATCAAATTGAAAAAATACTTATTTTCTTGTTATGGTGAGCACTTGAATCCCCAATTGATATAATATGGATGAAATTCCTTACATTGAGGCTCAATAGGCCCTTGGGATCAATTTATCCCAAATTAACATCCTTTTTATATAGTAATAAATAGGTTCATGGGGATGAACTTGGTTAAAATTGCATCAGTCATTACCCCAATTGACTTCATAGGCTCAATCTGTGATGAAGTGGGGGATAATTAATCCCAAATTCACATTATTTACTCATAGATCTAGGTTCAAGGAGCTCAAATTTTCCCTAATCACCATAAATTTTTTACCTTATATACCCTAAAACCTATACCATAATCCCTAATCCCTAAAGTTTCTAATCCCTAAACTCTATTTATTATAAATATAAACTCTTTAAAACTTCAACCAATCATTTTAGCCCATATTAACATCATTTAGACTAAGAATTAAGTTCATAGGGCTTAGTTTAGCCTAAATCACATGAATAATTTCCCCATTTGACTAATTCACTCAATCTACATGATGACATCCATGGTATAATGATAACCCAAAAATACATTCTATAGTCATAAATGGGTCCAAGTGATTCAAATTATCCTCAATTATCTTTGTGATTGACCCTGTGTACCCTAAACAATGTATATGCATTAAAACCTAGAAGCTATAAACCTTAAACCCTAAACACTATACTGTAAATTGTAAACCATTTACTTTTAAGGTATTTACCAACTTCAATTTAGTCCCAATTAACATCCTTTGTAATAAGAATCCAATTGAACACATGGCACATCTAGTGATTAGACATTAATATATAGGGCCTTAAACCTAAACCCTGTACCCTAACCCATAATGATTCCTAAAACATAAATTGGAAGTCTTATACCCTAATGCTCATTACATGCCAAAAACATACATGCCTTATGATATAACTGATTTTATCATGAGATGTCATAAAATGCACTTTTTAAACTTATGGCTAAAGCCTTTGGAGTACTAATCTAGCTGTGCATCTATTCAATAAATTGAGGCTATTTCAATCCCATTCAATCTAATTAACCAAATAGGAGGATATCTAGTTTATTCTTTCAATCAAGGAGGCATTTGAGGCCAATTTGAACCCCTTCAATAATAAGATATGATTTGGGGTAAAATTAAAAGATCAATCTTCTATGATGAATTGATCTAATTAATTAATTATGTAATTCCGTATGTGATCTATGCAAAATTGAGCCCTTAAACCAAATTTATGACTCAATCGATTATATAACATTTATGCAACATGTACATGACATAATTGACCCTACTTTTATAAAAATGCAAACATGAAGCTAATCAAGTCATAAATAGGTGTCACAAGTAGCTCAAATGTTTTTCAATTACCTTAGTTATTGGACCCTATATCTGATATCTTAAACCCTAAATTACCATGTACCATTTAACTTTAACCCTAAACCCTATACCTTTTACATTAAACCCTAAGCTATAATACCTAAACCCCAAAACCTTTAAATTATAGACCCTAAACCCTAAACCAATAAATTTAGCCTCAATTAACATCCTATATATATATATGTATATTTATACAATTGTGTAGGTAATTGGGGAAAATTTGGGAGCCTTAAACTTATATATGTGATTATAGAATGTGAATTTGGAATCAATTATCCCCCACATCATCACAGATTGAGCCTATGAAGTCAATTGTGGTAAAGAGTGATGCAATTTTAACCAAGTTCATATCTCTCTCTCTCTCTCTTTATATATATATATATATATATATATATATATATATATATATATAGAGAGAGAGAGAGAGAGAGAGAGAGAGAGAGAGAGATGAACTTGGTCAAAATTGCATCACTCTTTACCACAATTGACTTCATAGGATCAATCTGTGATGATGTGGGGGATAATTGATTCCAAATTCACATTCTGTAATCATATATATAAGTTTAAGGCTCCCAAATTTTCCCTAATTACCTACACAATTGTATAAATATACCTTAAAACCTATAAGCTAAACCCTAATCCTTAAATTTATTAATCCCTAAACTCTAAACCACAAATATAAATTCTTTAAACCTTAAACTAATCATTTTAGCCCAAATTAACATCATTTCTAGAGTAAAAATTAAGTTCACAGGGCTCAGTTTGGCCTAAATTAGATGACTGATTTCCCCATTTGACTATTCACTCAATCTACATGATGAAATCTAGGGTATAATGACGACCCAATTTTATTATTATTTTTTGGGGCTTTAACGTGCTTATAGCGTCTTTCTCCAAGTATTAGGAGAAGAAAAAATGACTTAAGAAGTAATACCATGGAATTTAGTTCACTTTGGGAAACATATTGTCCAACCAATTAAGAAATTTAAACCAAAATTGATATGGAATTTAATACACTTTGGTAAATGTGTCTAAAAAGTTTTTTGTGCCATGTATACCATAAAAGTGTGCTACCTATTATTTTATTAACTGCACACATCATTTTAATTTATGGGGAGCCATTTCCCTTCCATCATAATGTCAATTCAAAACCATGGTATTTAATGTAGGGAGAGATGCGAGTATTCATAAAGCTAAGCCATTCTAGGGGAAAGGCCCCAATAGCCTTGAACCTTCACTTTGGACCTTAATTGTAATCCCTAGTCCCTAAAACATAAATTATAATCCCTAATCCCTAATCCCTAATCCATAAACCCTATTCACTAATGTTTTAATCCCCAATCCATAATCCCTTATTTATATTAAGTATAATGTGATCACATTATTTAATAATGTGATCATGTTATTATTAACATAGGCAAAACTTGGTCCTCATTGCCAATTACCAACCGCAAAGCTTATATCGACAATAACACAATCACATTATTATTGATATAAACTTCTCAATGGGTTGGATGGGTCAGGACCTTCTGGAAAACATAATGTGATCATATTATTATTATTTTAGTGATAATCTCACATATCAATGCTTATTTTTAGCCCAAATTGAGACTTCTATCCCCATAAACATTCTCTGGATACTTTTACAAAATCTATGTACCTATGTACTTGACCCCACCTTTGAAAAGTTGTTAATTGTCCCTTATGATGGGTTATGGATCATTTTCAAAGAGGAAGAGGAATTTGTTGAAGAACAAAATACTAGAGGAATTATAATATTTCAAAGAGAAACACAAGCTACTAATGTAAAAAGTTCATGGTAAACAAGGTACAAACCCTAATCCTAATGAACCAAACGCCATAGATAATGAGCCAATTGATGATAATGAATTAAGAAATGATGAAGTTGACTATATTCAATTGAATAGTTTTGAAATTGAGCATAATGAAATGAATAATAATCAAATTGAAAATAATGAATTAGCTAATGTTGGAAGTTCACATTCAAAGTTCCAAGTTTTTTATTTTTTGATGATGAGTCTATGTATGATGATTCACCCCCCATGAATGAAGAAAATTTGATGTAAATAAATAAATATTAAATTAACCATCAATAAAATTTCATGGAAACATATAATTAATAAATTAACAATGAAGAATTTAATGTCATCCCACCTCTAAACAATGAAAGTAATAATGGTTTTGAAACACCCTCTCAACAAATTCCACCATTACCAACACCTCTAATAATTTTGTGTAGAAAATATAAGTACTTAATTGAATTCAATGAAAATATTTTAAAACCAATGCATAACAAAATGTCTAATTTACATTCAAAAAGATTGGCTCAATAAATTTGGGATACTTTCTTTCATAGTTTGGAGTATGATAGTTGAAAATGTCAATTATTTGTTTTATTTATAAAATTGATTAAGATGAGACCTATAATATACACATTAGGACTAATAATATCTAACATGGATAATGAAAATGATGAAATTATTGAAAATCTACATGATGCATATCATACTGTATACTTGAGTTCATGAACAAAGATTGTAATGTTGCTTAATGTATAATGACAACTTGTGCGGTAAGTGCTAAAATAGTGAAAAAATGATTGATTTCAAAAAATAAGACAAACACTTGATACAAACATAAAAAAATTAATGAAATAAATTTCAAGACATGAAGGACTTAATGAACCTAATACCAATGAGCTTTGGGCATTCTCTGGTAGACTTATATAAAAGGATAAGGCTATAGCTGATATTTTAACAGAGTTACTCAATTTTGGAAAGACAATAAGAGTTTCTCTTAATGCAAGAGATGTTATGAAAAGAAGAGTTGGTTGTCATAACTGTGAACCACATCCAAAACATTTATTAGAAATGAATCAAACACAATTGCACTCTAAATTTTTGTAAAAACATCCACAAATTTATATTTGTCAAAGATATTTTGAGATAGAAAAACATTTTTATGTTAAAATAAATCACACATGCACCACTTATTGTAGAAAACATGTTGAATTTTTAATGCACTATGACGTTTTTAATCATATTCATTATATTTTACATACTAACATTTTGTAGGAGTGTGGCATTGAATTGCCACCAAAATTAGCCAAGGAATTTATTCCAAGTATCTTGTGTAAAAGATTAGATGGGTAATTACTTTACAACAAATCATGCTTAAATGAAAATTATAGCATTTGTGGTGGATTGACAAGTTTTAAAAAAAGTATCCATGAGGAGATTACAAGTGCAATTAGACAGGAGTTAGTTAGTTTAAGTAAATATAAATTAGTGACTTATCAAGTAAAAGATGGTAAATAATCTAAAAGGTGTGAGCTTATTACAAAAAAGATACCTATTTTAAAAATTTTGGTCAACTTTAGGGAGAAGATTGTTTATGACTATGTAAAGAACACACATAAGGATAGATGGTTGGATGAAAAATATACAAGGATACATTCCCACTTGGTTCCATTATTTTAGTAGTTGATTTTACAGAGAATTACACATTCAAACCCCAAATGAAAGTTGAATCATAGTATTACAACTCATCATAACTTACCATATTCGTGCATATAGCATTCATACATGTACCTGATAATACATAGAAATAATAGAAAATATTAAGGGAGTACCATTTATATATCAATGATGATAGATCACATTATTTAGAGTATGTTTAAGGTTGTTTTTAAACATTATATCAATAGTTAAGTTAGAGGAACATTACTTTCAATCAACATTACATTTGGTTAGACAATTACACATCATAATTCAAAAATGCATGGATGTTTTATTGGTTGAATAGGATGGACATTACCATAGACATATAACACATTTTAAGTTTCACCAAGGTTGGCCATAGAAAAAGGGAGCATGATGGTGTTGGAGCATGTGTAAAAAGAGCTATTACAAGGGAGGAGTTAAAATTTGAAGAGGGTTTTCATTTTACAGATGCAAAAACTATGGTTGAATGGTTTAATGAAAACATGTGTCATGGTGCTTAACCAAATTCTACTATTCATAGACATTTTTGGCTAATGGAGGAATAACACTTCGTAAAGTATGAGGATTGTATGACTCTAATAGTTTCAAGTGACCTCCACTCATTTCATAACTCAAATGCAAGTTCTTAGACTATTCATATGAGACACTTGTCATGTTTCTATTCTACACGCATGGACTCTATTTGGAATGAGTGTGAGTCACAAGAGTGGGTGGATAATTAGAGTTCCAAAAATCTAATTCCAATCAACACACATAAGGTTCCAACAACATTACAAATTATAGATATGACATCATTAGATGACTTTGATCATATATCTGATCTAGTGAATCTAGGTAGAATATTTTTCATTATGTAAAATTTATTCTCATTATTTATATATCTTCATATTATCGTTAAAAATGATTTTTTGTGATGTTTAGGGCATGTTTTTGCATTTATTACGTATGAGGATAATGAAGAAGGCATTGATTACTACTTATGTCGGTGTGTAGAGAGAAATAAAAAATTGACTTCCCCAATTATAGATGGAGAAAACATTGACTATCCCACTAGGTTAGTGGTAGTCACTAAAACTTGGTTTTGATGACATCATATAAATAATTTAGATCAATGGTTGTTTTAAAAGTTTGAAAGACACAAGAAGATACTACACTATTCAAATTTGATTCTTGCAATGAATATTCAATTACAAAAATATCATGAGAGGCCATTAAATAAAAAACTATGAAAAGTTAAAGAGTTAGATCATGAAGCTATTCTTGATACTATCAAAGTTAGAGCAGATCCTAATGGTTCATTGAATTGAAATACAGAGGTATGTTGACTTTTCAAATGTATATGTAATCAATTTTACCAAATGTTTTTTATTTTCTAGGTAGTACATATATAAATTTCAATTTCAATTTATTACTAACATTTTTTTAGGTTAGTAGTTCCAGATAAGATTCTACCTACATGTGGTTGGCACTATCAGTAAATAATTCTATATTCTTGAAGCTAAGAGAAGTTTAGGTTTTATGGGTATTTGAACTTAGGCTAAAAATTTGCATTTTTTTGTATTGGGTAGGGTGTTCTTGAGGCCAAAATTGGTGGTGGGTTTGTTAATCAGGCCTAAAGGGAGGCCAATAACCTAGTCCTAGATGTTTTTCACCCCCAAGACGTGTTGTTGGTGTCAATTTTCAATTATGAAACACTGGAACTAGAATTATGCAACCATAACTTGAACTTTGACAATATTTGTTGCTAGTTTTTTCACTCTCTAGAAAGGTAGTGAAAATGTACTTTTGGGTGGATTCGAATGTCGTGTAATTGTGATAACATGTAATTTACCTATTTGGATGTGATAAAAGTGATAGATTCACAAGTGGAGGTCTTGGAGGTAGAAATGCCAGTTAGAGCTAGAGAAGTTATTTGTTCACTGACAAAAACTTACATTTTTAAACCCATCACTATAACTTATCTAATGGATTGATATCAAATCTTCCACCTAATTTATCTAGGGTGTGATTATAGGGATTGAGGAGGTACATGAGGAATCTGATGGTTCATATAAATGACTTACAATTTTAGTTTTATGTGTGTTTGAACTTAAGCTAAAAAAATGCATTTTTAATTGTATTGGGAAGGGTGTTTTTAAGGCCAAAATGGGTGTTGGGTTTGTCTATTGTGCCTAAAAGGAGGTAAAGAAACATTATCTACCCCTTGAACATATTTTTGGTGTTATTTTTCAATCAAGAAGCATCAGAACTAGAGTTATGTAACCACAACTTGAACTTTGACAACATTTATTGTCAATATTTTTGCTTTCTGAAACGGTGGTGAAAATGCACTTATAGGCATGTTAAAATATTGTGTCATTGTGATAACATGTAATTTATATATCTAGACATGATCAAAGTGATATATTCATAGGTGGAGGTCCTATAGGTAGGAATAAAAGTTGGATCTCGAGAAGTTGCTTATTCACTGACAAAAACTTACATTTTTGGACCTATCACTACAACTTGTCTAACAAATTGATCTTAAATCTTCCACCTGAGTGCTCTAGGGTGTGATTATAGGGATCAAGGAGGTATGATAGATTTTATGGTTCATGGAAATAACTTAGTGTTTTTATTTTATGCATGTTTGAACTTAGGATAAAAAATTACATTTTTCTTGTATTGGGAAGGGTGTTCTTGAGGCTAGAATGGGTGGTGGGTTTGTTGACCAGGCTTGAAAGGAGACCAAGAACCTAGTTTTAGATGTTATCCACCCCCCTCAGATGTTTTTATAGTGTCATTTTTTACTCAAGAAGCACTGAAACTAGAGTTTTGCAAACATAACTTGAATTTTGACAACATTTATTCTCAGTGTTTCTACTCTCTGAAAAGGTAGTGAAAATGCACTTTTGGGTGGATTCAAACATCATGGTAGTTTGATAACATGTAATTTACCTATATGGATGTGATCAAAGTGATATATTAATAGGTGGAGGTCCTGGAGGTAAAAATTCCAGTTGGAGCTCGAGAAGTTGTTTGTTCACTGATAAAAACTTGCATTTTTGGACCCATCACTGTAATTTTTTTAATTGATTGATATCAAAGATTCTTCTTGAGTGATCCAAGGTGAGATTATAGGGATTAATGAGGTATGTGAAGGTTTTAATGGTTATAATAAATGGCTTACAATTTTTTTTTAATGCATGTTTGAACTTAGGCTAAAAAATTGAATTTTTCTTGTATTGGGAAGGGTGTTCTTGAGGCTAGAATGGGTTCTAGGTTTGTTGACAGGGCTTTATGGGAGGCCAAGAACCTGGTCCTAGATATCATACTCCCCTTATATGTGTTGGTGGTGTCATTTTTCACTGAGGAGGCATCAAAACCAAAGTTTTACAACCATAACTTAAACTTTGACAACATTTATTATCAGTGTTTCTGCTCTCCAAAACGGTAGTGAAAATGCACTTTCAAGTGGATTAAAATGCCATGATAGTGTGATAACATGTAATTTGATTATATAGACATGATAAAAGTGATATATTTGTATGTTGAGGTCCTAGAGGTAGAAATCTCTGTTAGAGCTTGAGAAATTGTTTATTTACTCACAAAAACTTGCATTTTTGGACATGTCACTGCAACTTGTCTAATAGATTGATACCAAAGCTTCCACCCAATTGATCCAGGGTGTGATTAGAAGGAAGTAAGTATGTAAGGGATCTAAAAGTTTGTGTAAATGACTCACAATTTTTATTTTATGCATGTTTGAACCCAAGCTAAAAAATTACATTTTTCTTGTATTGGGAAGGGTGTTCTTGAGGCTAGAATAGGTGGTGGGTTTGTTGATCAAGCCTAAAGAGAGGCTAAAAACCTAGTAATAGACTTTCTGTACTCCCCAAACATGTTAGTTGTGTCAGTTTTCAATTAGGAAGCATTGAAACTAGAGTTTTGCAGCCATAGCTTAAACTTTGACAACTTTGACAACTTTAACAACTTAAAATATAGACCTAGAAATTTAATGAGTAATTGATCTATTTACCTATTGACCTATTGAAAACTTTGACAACTTTGACAATTTTGATTAACTTTGACAATTTTGACAACTTCGACATTTTGACAACTTTGACAACTTTGACAATTTTGATAACTTTGACAACTTTGACCTATTGTACTATTGACCTATTATGAGGCATTGAGTAATTGACATATTTTACTCTAGAATAAACAAACCTTTTCTATACCATGTTTTGGTTTAATAATCACATTACAAAGGGAAGTAAGAGTTGTTTCTTAATCTTGTTAAGTATTCCATTGAATAGCTATGGAATTGGAATATGGTGCCATCATAAAAGGAGGTTTTGTAGCTCTTAGAATATGCATGAGACATTTGAAATTGAACTAATAATCCATGTTTTTATCATAGGCCTATAGAGTGCCTTCTTGTGTAGGGTGCCTTGTTATGCCCTATATGTAGAATTAAATGTTGAAGTGTGTTTGATTGCTTGTAATAGGTTAAGGTAAGTGTGATTTGACCATGTAAGAAAATCTATGACAAAATATTGACTCCTTGAGACCAATATCAAGTTTTGGTAAATTTGAAACCTAATAGGATTGCCTAGTGAGAAGACAATGAAAGAGTGAGAGGACGTTTATGATTGGAATGTATGAAATGAGTTAGAGAATGAATGTGATAGGTTTGTAAGAGGTATAATGACACCAATAAGTGTCTCAAAAGTGTACAAAAATAAAGTACAATGAGAATAAATCCATTAAGCCTAAGTGATAAGAGTATCATTAGTCATTTACACTACACATAATGAAATAAAAACTTTAATTTAAAAAAATATGTAAGATTTGAGATATATAGCATTGAAAATAATAATTTTTTAATCCTCATTTGTGCACATACAACATTAAGTATGAGATCTGATAGATAATAATTTGAAAGACATAAAAAAAACTATATAATAACACACAATGAAATATAATTTGAAAATAAATTAGATAGATTACCATGATAGGCATACAATATAGGAACATAATGTTGAATATCAATAATACATAGATTGTTATGATAGGCATACTAAAAATTACATCTACTAACATAGTATCTAATGTTGGTTGAATGTCATATGCACATATGCAATGCCAAAAATGCATTAATTTCCATATAGGCATACAAAAAAGTACATCTCATGTGTAAGACATATTATTCATCAAATAACCTCCCTCTTTTTGCCTTCCTCAAAGAAGACTCTCCCTGGGATGACCTTCTATTAGATGGAGACCCCACTAATGCCTTGAATTGATCTAAGGTTCAATTTTGGGTCCTATGCTCATAAATGGATTGTAGCTAAGCCTATTTAAATACAATAATTTACATTCAAACAATTGTTAAGAAATTAATTTTAAACTACAATAAAAAATTATTTAAACACATGCACTTATTACAAGATTGCTATCCTGCTCAATCTATTTTTCATTCTCAATCAAGTCAATGCCAGGCTCAACTGTCCAAATAGGCATCTCAAATAGGGAGGAACATGAGAAGTTTCCCCAATCACCATTTATCTGGGACTTTCAGCTATCATATGATAACCTTGCATACACAATAAATTTACATAAGTTATATTTTCCCTAAGTACATATACTAAAATTATTAAAACAATTCTATTTTTACAATTCAAAATTACAAGAACTAATATATACCTTTATCAACACCTATTCAACATTATAGTAGCAACGCTTATGTTTTTCTCAACTCATAGAGAGGGAGGAGTGTCAGTACTAGACATCAACTATTCATATAAACAAGGTCTTACTTAGTTTTATATAAAGTACATCAAATATTATATATGGAAACCAAAATGATCAATAGAAGCAATTGCATATAAAATATCTGTCTATATAAGTATTGCAATGACACATTATAGGAAAGTAGAAAAGTATGCAATTGAAAATACACATAGTTCTAAATTGATAAGCCATCGATTGAAGTGTTATAGATGCAACCTTGTACCAAAAAAAAATTAGAGGATTAAAACTGTGAAAGGGAATATATAATATACTAGTTTTTTTTCAAATTGATAAATATAAGTACATTTGGGTCAAGATCTTTAATTTATGATATATTACATGTTGGACTATATTAGTTGTTGATATATTACTTGTCTAAAAATAGGGGTTTGACTAAGGTAAGACCCTCATAACTAATTCCTTTTGGATGAATTTTCAAGATTAACTTAGAGTATTTAGGGATATTTTAAATTATGTTTTGGTGGGCCTACATTTGATGGAGTAGAGTGATGAAGTATGATTAGCTAAACCTAAGATTATAGAGAAATTAATGACTAGTGATTTAGCCACACTATATATAATAAGGATAATTTGGATTATGTAGGTGGGGATTGTTGTCCCATCAAGAAGATTCCTTTTCAACCTATTCATCAACTAGGATGTGTTATGTAAAATAATTTAATTTTCCCAAAAGTCCCTTGAGAGTGGACTATCACTTTCAAGGTTGTGATTAGGATACTAGGCTTTTCAGCTAAAGGTAGGGTTATGGCCTTGATAGAGGGTTGTGATAGAGATAAGGTTGTTAATTGGGTGTATTACTTTGGTGATGCTGATGCACATAACATAGGTTTAAAGTATGGGGTAAGACTAGTGGGGGTAGAGTGGGTAATTATCTTGATCCTCTGAAATGATATTAAATAGGGATTTTTCCTCCCATCTTGTGGGAGATAAAGGGAGATATTTCCTTTTGTATAGATGGGCACCTATTGTTAGGATTATTGAGGAGAGAAGATGGAAATTTGCATGGATCTAAGAGGTGTTATCATATGCTTACTTGTATAGTTGGCCTAGAGGAAAATGTAGTTGGTTTAGAGTCTCAGGTGAAGAACCTCAATGATATTGTTAGGACTAGGGGAGGTTAGGCTCCATCTAGCCAAAAAATAATGGGAGGTACATCACCCACATAGGTATAAGTAAGAGACATAAAAGTAGAGAAATCGTATCCCACATCACTCATCAACATTATGACATTATCATAGGAGTAGGATTATGATCCATAGGCATAACCTCTAGATGGAGACAACTTCCTCCGATAGGACCTTAGGGTCACATCATTGTATCTATTTTATGGAATAAGATAAAATTATTCCACGAGTGTGATTATAAACATAATGTTCAACAAGAGAGAAATACTAATATATTACATGGAATATCATCCACTAGGGGAGCTCATGATAATGGTGACACCCATCAAAGCTTGGATGGAATTACCGATAAACTAAATAAAGTGAAGAGGGTCTTAAATTCAATGGATGAATCTTTGTCAGGGAAGATGATGCCTGGATAATATGTATGTAAAGGTGCTTTGGGATAATATATTTTTCAATAAATATTATGGATATTCTATTTATTTTACAAATTTTAGATGAAGCAACATTGTGTTTGGACTATTAAGAAATAATTGTGAATTTATATATGCCCACGGTCACTTGGGTGATGTTTAAGGAAAGACAACACTACTTGTTGGATATATACTTTAATGATCTAGAATAAATGCATTCCATAGCCTCTATAAAAATGTCAATACTGAAAAGGAATATAATGCATGTTTTTTAACTTTGCTTTAATACATGGGATATATGTAAAAAACTTATTTTTGCATATAGGTTGTGTTATTTTTACATTAATTCTTGAGAAGAGAAGTTACAAATTAGATGCAAATAACAAAACATATATGTAAATAACTGCAATCATAATAAATACAAAGAACAAAAAATATATGTAAAAAAGTTTTACCTCTGTATAGGTAAATGGTGTCATCTTAATAGAGGTAGATGCAATTGTGGATGGCCCAGTAACTAGATCCGAATATGAAAACAATAGTTGCGATAAATTAAATGCTATAAATGTCAGTTATGATGATGAAGGAACTAGCATCTCTTGTGGCACAAAAAATGACATATATATTATATTAAATTTTTATGCAAATTAATTGTTAGATTAAAAATTAAATTTGAAAATATAAATTAATTTTAGAATGATAGTTATATAAAATATACTTGTATCTATGTGGTGACCAATGTTTGCATGTTGAATGTGCATTTTAAAAACTCATCACTCATAAGTATATAATCTTAGCCATCTAAACCACTAATGCCATTATCATCATAAGGTCTATTCGCATAGCTCCACATGAACTACAAGGGTGGGGCCAGGGACAGGTAGCCTATGACATATTTGTAACATCACTCTATGAAAGTTTACTTGTATGCTAAATGAGTGTATCAGTAAGTGAACTAAGAGTACATAGAGTGTCTATCTCCATGACCTACTGAACCATGGAGGGTATCTTAGGCTCAAGAGGATTTTGGATATGAATTTGTGTAGGCCAATTAAGAGCACAACATGCACCTAGTTTATCTTGTGCAGAGACTTTTACTCAGCCCTAAAACTCACCAAAATAAAAATAATTGGGAATCTGATTGAGGACAAACTCACAATAGAGTTTACTCAAAAAATATAATGAGACCTCATGTTTGTTACATGGTGGATATTCAAATACCATCCACCATTGATCCCAAAAAATATCCATGATTAATTTATGTACACAATGATGGATAGGAAAATATTTAGTGGTTACAAGAAATGGGGCATTGGTGGTTGGGTCGATGAATATGGCACACATGTTGGCTTTTAAAAGATCCAAATTCTTAACCTAAAGGAATGACAACTTATCAACATAATATTCCATAAAAATATCCCTATATGAGGTCTATCGATCAATTTGAATCATTATCAAGTCAGTTTGACCTAATAAGGTCTGTAAGGAATCATTTAGCTAGGTGCAGTGGGGGTTGGTCAAATTGGGATCCTTCATTCTATTAATTAAGTCTTCAATTTCAGGTTTATTTCCCATAATGTTGTTAATCAAAACCTCTTGACTACCAGGGGGTTTTGGGGAATTGTAAGATGGTTAGGTGGAGGGATAGGAGGAACAACAAGGTTTTGTGGAGGGTAAGGAGGAGGAGCAACTAGAGGGTTTTATGGAGGGTTAGGAGGGTAAGTAGATGAGTTGTACTAAAAAACAAATTACAATTGAAAACATGGGTTAAAGAACGAAAATTATGAAAAATTAGGGTTAAATAGGGAATATTTTGATTATTTACCTCTCCTATGTGGAAACATTATCGATCATTAGTTTGATGGGGTGAAACTAACATCTTCCTATCACTATTTGAAGTTTTTGAGCAAAACATGATCATGGAACAAGGGTAGAGCTAGGAAACATGAATGTAAAATGAATAATTTTGCATTCAGGTATTCCTTTTTTTCCACACAAGGAACATGATTTCATTATTATCACAATCATGTTATTATTATGTAAATAGTGCGATCACATTATGGCTCAACAATCCTGAGCTTGGATTTAAGTAACACAGTCATGTTAATTAAATAATGTGATCACATTATTAATTAATGCAATCATGTTACATATAATGTCCACAAAATTATTCCCTAACTCCATGCACTTACCCAATGTACTGATGCCATTCACAATGACCATTAGGTTTGCTGGTAAGGAGAGTAAATGCATTATTAGGGTGTAAGGAGTAGGGCTTAAGAAATTTGGTGATCCAATTTATGTCTTCATCTCTTAAATTCTTGAGGCATGTGAATGAGAACAATGAAAAATTTTAGTGTTAAACCATATATATTTTTTTAGATTTATGTCACAAGAGATCAAAATAATGTCAATTCATTTAGATTTTGCAGAGTTTGGTATATAATTACTATTTCATGGTTTTAAAATTTGGTAAATATGGGTAAATTTGGAAATGAATTTTGACTTAAAAGGTTGTTTTTGTAGCTTTTACAAAAACACATTCCATTGGAGGATGTTGATATTGTATCGAGGTTGCTTTAGTAATCACCAAATATTTATTTTACTATTTTAATTAGCTATGTCAAATGAGAGGTGTTTAAAGATTTGGGATACTAGCTATTGCATATGATGGAAAAAGATTATTTTATTCAAAAAAATTAGATCTTTGATTGTTCTAATGTATGTGATATTAACTTGTTCTATCAAGACCTTGTAACTTTTGTTATTTGATTTCTCTAATGTTATGATAATTGATATTAAAATGTAGCTCAAAGCTTGTGTACATCTTTTTGATGAACTTGGTGATCTTAATATTCCTCTACCAAATGGTCATCATGTGTATTCAATTTTTGACTTTAAATTAGAGGTTACTTTCAAAAAAAATTATTCATATTCTTTTCTTATGAATATGCATTATTATCTATCATTATTATTTTAATAACGATACTACATATTCACCCTTAAAATATTATTATTATGTATGGTTTTGTTGTAAAATTGAGGACGACTACTAAGCTTTAGTTTTTTATTCCAAAGCATGAAAGGAGACATTAACTACAACTTGGACATAGACTCTAAGTTTTTCTTATTAATTTTTTTTTGTTAATTTCACTAATACATTTTTAAATTTTTTTACTTTAATGTGTTAAAATAAATTTTCATATAATGACATGACAAACCATTTATTTCTATTTATAGGCATGCATGCATGCATGCATGCATGTATGTATATCCATTATCATTCCACACACACACACAAACAAAAACACACACACACACACGTATATGTGTATATATATATATATATACACATATACGTGTGTGTGTGTGTGTGTTTGTTTGTGTGTGTGTGTGGAATGATAATGGATATACATGCATGCATGCATGCATGCATGCCTATAAATAGAAATAAATGGTTTGTCATGTCATTATATGAAAATTTATTTTAACACATTAAAGTAAAAAAAGTTAAAAATGTATTAGTGAAATTAACAAAAAAAAATTAATAAGAAAAACTTAGTCTATGTCCAAGTTGTAGTTAATGTCTCCTTTATATATATATATATATATATATATATATATATATATATATATATCCCTCTCTCTCTCTCTCTCTCTCTCTCTCTCTCTCTCTCTCTCTCTCTCTCTCTCTCTCTCTCTCTCTCTCTCTCTGTGTGTGTGTGTGTGTGTGTGCACGCGCGTGTGCGTGCGTGCGTGCGTGTGTGTGTGTGTGTGTGTGTGTGTGTGTTTGTGTGTGTGTGTGTGTGTGTGTGTTTGTGTGTAGATATACATGTACATACATACTATATATTATGTATATGTGTGTGTATATATACACATATAGATATATAGTATGTATGTATGTATGTGTGTATATACACACACACATACATACTAAATACACACATACACATACATACATATATATGTTTATAAATACATACATACATACGTACATACATATGTATGGTCCTAGAAGGATGTTGGATTTATACTTCCATATTTTCAATGAAAATGGTATTTAAATGTTTACCATTTCAACTATTTTGCATTTGTATATTGTTATGCTATTCTTACACTATGGGAAATGCAATGAAATGGATAAATTTTAAGGCTCAAATATTGATTTTCAATGGATTTGTTTCTTAATGTTATTTTAAAATTCTTAATCTCAAGTTTTAACAAAGGGGTTTTTTACTCCTCAAATGTCACACCCAATTTACACATACTTTTTTTAAAAATCAATATGGCCTATTAAATAGGAATTTTTTTAGAAGAATTGAAAATTAATTTATGTTATCTCTATAAATAACTAATTATTTTCTATAAGTATAATAACATTTGTTACTTTAATGGACTTTAGATTGCATTTTGTGAACAATGTTCACTTGACTAGTTTTTTTCATTGTCGATGCTTAATAGGATTTTTGAGTATTTATAAAATTTATATCACTATTCTAAACTGATTATGCATTTACATTCACATGTTTTTAATGGACCTGACATTCAAATGTTTCTCATTTCAAATAATTAGTAAATGGACCCAATAAATGTTAAAGTTGAATTCCAGCCTTTCAATAAATTTATTTCTTATTGATATTTCTAGATCCTTACTGTCAAGGTTTAGGAATTTTTTTTCCACTACTTCAATTTCAAACCAAATTCATGCATGGTTGTTTTGAGTATGGGTTTTGTTGGCCAAATTTGACCCTATAGGTCAAATTGGGGCCCCTATAAGTAAAAAATTTGACTTTTAAATGTTTTATGGGGTTTAATATCTTGTAATTAGGTTTATTATAAGTTATTTGATGTCATTTAATGTCATCTTATCCTTGGTCTTAGTTATATTAGTCAATTTATCATTTTGGGTCATTTCATGGGATTTTATGGGTCATAAATGAAAGTGGCATGGTTCCCAATGTGTCTAGATGTCTGTTTTTCCTTTAAAGAATCCAATAGGTCATATTACCTATTAGGAATGTTAGTTAAATCAAAATCTTACAAGTTATCTAACTGAAATTCAAGAAACTAACTAAAAAAGGTGATTTTGGCACTTTAACAACCCATAGGGAAGTGTGACACATGGGGTAAGGTGATGGAAATCCAATTAATATTTTTCATACTCATATAAATGATTGAAATGATCTATAAGTGCCACTTTTACGCCAAAACCATTCTACTCCTTCTTTTCCTTCCTAGACATACAAAAGTGAGCAACAGGTTTATGCTTAGTACAAAAAACTTAAGAGGTTTTAGGGAAAATTATTTTGGGAGGTGGTAGTAAACTTAGATACCTTTATTTAAATTAACATATTTGAATAATGGTGACTTGTGCTTTATGAACCATTGTCATGAAGTTGACTATGTTTTTTTTCTTGCTATTTTATGCAACCTATAGGTTTTGCTCCATTTTGGGTAAGTCTGTATGAACCAGTTGGTGATGTTGAATATAGAGGATGTTAGATATCTTATAAAATTATCCTCATTCTTATTTTCATGTTTCATGGTGTTTTTATGGGAAAATTTGTCTCATATGATAGGAAGGTACCACCATGTGTAGTCTCAATCAATTTTCCACTTGCATAAGGTTAAATTCCATACAGGGGATTTCATGTGAATAGGATATGATGTATTTCCATGTATCCATGTCATATTAACCACCTCACTTCATGATTATTTTCATAACATCATGCTTTTGGTAGCTTGTAGTCTTTCCATCCCTCACAGTCAATTCCATGCTTAATTTCACTTACATTCACATGTTTAGATCTTGTCTAACTTGTTCATGGAATGATAATCAGGTTGTTTTATTTTTACAAGTCATAAACCACTAAGGATATTTCATTTTTTTTAATAAATATACAATACTCGTTATAAGCTCATTCTCCACACCAACCAATCATATTAGATCCTCTACCTGCTTTGTTTAGATGTTTGCAAGTGGTTTTAATGTTAAAATGGATGTTTTGGGACTTGTATTCATACCTAATTAATCTCCATCATGAATTTTATGGTTTAAATTTTAGTTTGAGATTATTTTGAGACTCATTCATCCATTTTCTACTCCATTCTAGACACCCTGCTTGCATACAACCCATATGCACCTACATGGGACTTTTGTTGATGTCATACTAAGAGGTGGGAAGGTTGATATGTGTTTAAAATTCTTAGTATTGTTAAAATTTGAATTTTATATATAAATATATTATATAAATTTTATAAGCATGAATATCTTACATAGTGCCCAAAATATCATACAAATTGCGTGTGTATGTTAATACTCACCTCTAGGTGGTATCTCAGGGTTTTGATGGTCTTTAAATGGTGAAATTTGGAGCATAGTAAAGTAATTTTCAAATCATAACATGATATTTGATAATTTCAGACCTGATTTAGGTGTATAATGGTATAATGGAAAGGTAAACACCTTAGAGGAGATGAGGACTAAATTCTAGGATCAAATCCCTAAAATGAAGAAACAAAGGTCTAGGGGCATGTTGGGAATATCTTATAACATGTTTGTAAACCAATTTAAAGCATCTATATGGGTATAAATTTCATCCCTATCATATTAAAATAAATATAATTTTTTTATGATAAATAAGCAATGGAGATTGGTTTTTTGGAGGCCCAAACTTGTCAATTTATGATTGTTTCTAGGTAGTGTTATCTACAGTTTTGAGCAAATAGAAGAGACCTCTCCATCCAAAGATTAGAAAATTAAGCTATGCCTTCATGTTTTAATGATTAAAAATGGTTAAAATGACATCCAAAATCCAAAATAAAATCAAATTAGTTTGATAACTGAGCTTTGCCAACATTTGCACTGACAAGTGTCTACATCATGCACATATGCACCTATCAATTAACTATGAGTTCTATATGATCCATAAGGAATTAGGTATGGAATCATAAACATTAGCCTATAGAAAAAGTTTCAAAATATCTCAGAGGATCCAATGGTGGAGTGTGGCCTATCAATCAAAGGATAAACACCTACAAGTATATTGGTCATAATATAGTTAACTGTGTTTGACTGTGGCAGTAGTGAGCAGATTAGAGGACTATGAGTGTTGATAGTTCATAGTACACGGTAAAACATAAGTACAATAGGTGATAAATGAACATGGAAACAAATATTAAAGTATTTTTCAATATTATGAGGTTAAACTCAAGATATGATCACCTACAGGATTCACTATTAAGGAAGACAGGCAAAAAACATAGTCAAAACATAGTAAGCAAACAATGAGCAAGGGTTGTTGATTTTGAAGTTGGAATTACAATTATATGAGATAAATGAGATTGTAAAATATTAAAAATGGTCCTAAAATTATCATAACATCCTCATGATGTGAAAAATAGGTATATTTATGACCTAATAGTGCAAAGTACAATCCACTTGGGAAGCTTGCACACAGTGCCTTTGCCTAGCAGCCTATTTTATTTTTTGAGATTTTGGAAGGCCATATGAGATGAAAAAGTTATAATTTTTTGTGAAATAAGTACTAAAAGATTTAATAATACCTTCCAATATGCACATTGTTTTAGATAATATGGGAAGTTCCCTTTGTTTTGTCTTAGATAAAGGGCACTTTCCCTTAGGCTTAAACTGGCAAGTTTAGAAAGATGGGTAAGAGGAGTTAAAAAAATCTAAGGAGAAAATTAAAAATTTATGTAAAGATAAGGAAAACCTATTAAAATCATGAAAACCAATCATATAGATATGAAAATAAATAGAGTAGTCCAAACCTATGAGGGTTGCAAATAGGCTTGTTAGGCAGGTCTAGGCCTAAAAGCCAAAAAGAGAGTCATTGTTACTTCCACCTTGAGATGATCATTACAAATTGTTTAAATTTTTTTTGGTACCATTATGGATGTGTTAAATATTATGGAATGTAAATAATCCAATTTAATGACCTAGACCACATGAGTCTCAGTCAGGCTTATTAAACAAAGATTAGGTCTAGTGTTCAAAGAGGAGGTCATTCACACTTTTAGCCTTAGACATGAATTTAAACCTATTGGATAATTTTTTTGGGTCAAAAAATATGTTTTATAAGTTTAGGATTGAAAAGGAAACCATGAATAATCTAGTTTTTGGATTTAGGACAACTAAGGCTTGTGTAAGTGGAAGTCAAGACTCGATGGAGAAACTTTGGAGGTTCACATCTTCTTGGAGGATTTACATGGAGGCAAAAGGAATTTTTGGAAGTTAGTATGGGTCCTCAAAACAAAATTAGTGGAATATTTATAAAAATTCAATGATATAACTTTAGGAAAAAACCTTAAGGATAAAAACTACTCAAAACCCTTTCAAACCCTTGTTAGTGACCTGATTGGGAAGATGAAGCTAAAAAGCTACTCTAATGGACCAGATTGACTAGGATGATAATTGGAAATTTCAAATTAATCTTCAAATATCCCTCCCATACTTTCTAGTTATAAAAAATTGGATGAAAAGGGCAAAAAATAGGTTAATTTTTAATGTTTTGTGTGTTTTACAGGTTCGAGGAGGAGTTTGAAGATGAAACCAACTTTGGGAGAAGGAAGAGTTTTTTGGAATGTATATGATGATGGTTCATGGAGAGGCATGCATAAAACCATTATCATTAATTCCAATCATCATACCTATCACATATTATTTTAGGGACATTCAAATAGGTCCAAAATTATGAAGGCAAATTTTTGAGCCAAAATGAGGAGTTTCATGCCACTTTTCATGAAGTTTTATGACTTGGATGGACACTTGTGATTTCTATCCTTGCATGGTTAATAAAAAATCCTCTTCTCATGCATATTTAAATGATTCTCTCATATTTATAAGAATAATTATGACCCTTATACTTATCTCCTATCCTCTCTCTCTCAAGTTCTATAAAAACTAGCCATTTTGGACATTGTAACTTATGTTCCATCTGAGTATGGTGAAGACCTTCTCATTTGCATACCATTTGATAAATAAGAATAATTATTTTTACCTCTTAATTACTATTAATAGTGTGTTATACTTGAATTTTGGATCTTTCTTAGTGAAGACTATGGATTCCTTAGCATGTTGTCTCATTCTTTCATCATATATGCAATTGGAAGGCTTCTTCTTGTAGGGTATATGAAGTGTTATAGGAAATTTCAAGGATTGATTGAGTTATTATATTAATTAGTGATATTAAAGGCCTCTTGTATAGTCCTCCAAGATTTTCTCATTCATCCATAACCTCATAATGTAACATTAATGTGAGAAAATGTAGATTGAAGGAGTGTATGTTTGGTTAGTCCTTTGTTCTCATGTGTAACATGCTATTGGTTGGAAGTAATAATTTTATTTTATGTATCACATAACTTATAATAGTTTTATTTTATTTATTTCTCTCCCTTCCCCCACCTCCCCCTCCCACCCAAAATTTTAGGTGTAGTTGTGATCCAAAGTGGTACATCAAGGGAGCTAGCCCTATTTAGAGATTCACCTTATCCTTAGGCCACCCACAAGCCTAGAAGTGTTTAAATTGTGCCACTTGGATGAGGAGAGATTATAAATCTATTTAAAGGGTGAAAATAAAAGTGAAAATAGTTTTTGGCATGCCCAATGGGACTTTTGGTCTAAGAAGTTGAAATATTTTTGGTGTTGTCTTTCAATAATCAACCTTTGGAGGAATCTAATAAAGCATTACTAGTGCCTCCAAAATTATATCATATAGTCAAGAAAACAAGGTTATAATTTGAAGATTATTGGTAAAATTTTCCTTTGTGTTCTTGCTTTTAGTGAAGTTTTATGGCTAATTTTGGTGTTGAGTTTTGTCTTACACAAGTTGCTGAGACATATCAAGCTTATGGTACTACCTATTAGCCTTAGTGTGATTCTTACCAATTTTTATATAACCATGGTCAACCTTATCATGATTCTTATCATCAATATATACAACCTTTTCATGAGTTGTATTAGTCATATAACCAACCTCCTCAATATCTTGCTTCTCCTAGTCAACCTAGCCACTTCTCAATTTAATCCATTTCCACCTTCAAGAAAACTCTTTTAGGGTATGAGAAGTATATGTTAGAGATTGATAAACTAGGGGTAAATGTTCAAGGTGTTATTATAAATTTAATTCATCAAGTAAGAGATGTATTAGATCTAGTCAAAATAGAGTGGACACTTATTGAGAGAGCCAATTGGCAAAGTCTCATAAGTGAGATGCTAGATGTGAGTGGCCTAGTTTCTTCCTTGGAGTATAGGATAAGAATTCATGAAAGGCAGCCTCACCAAACCTATTATCATTAGTTTCCACTTTCACAAGGTTTCTATCAGTCCTACATGGTTCCCACTCATGAACCCAATCAAGTTTATCAAATTCATCCTTTTCCCAATTAGTTGGAGGAGAGAGTTGAAAAGAGAAACCTTATTTTTAAGCTAATCTTGATAGGAATATTGAGTTGGATAATATTAATATGAAATATTCCATGTCATAAAAAAATTAAGTGGAATATAAGCCCTCATTTTCCTCTCTAATTGTAGTCCCACCTCAAGAGAAGACTGTTAGATATGAGATTCGTAGTTGGAGACAAGGTGGAGAATCCAAGCCTAAGGAGATTCCAAGTTTTTTGAATACTTTATCCACTCCTCAAGTTGAATAAAAATATAAATAAAAGAATCCTAATACAAACATCCTAAGCTAGAATAAGATAGTGGATTCATGGGGAAAGAAAGAGAAGAAAATTCTTGATAAGGAGTGTGAAGTTGAAATAGAACTTGATCTTATGCAAGCCCCTCCCACCCTTACTAAAGAAACCTCTTATCATCAATATCTTCCCTCTTGTACTCCTCATCATCATGAATTTGCATATGAACATAAAGAAAGAATTTTCCAAGAGAACCTAGCCAAACAAATTGAAGAGTTAGAGTCAAGGATGAAATTGCTAAGTCAAGGTGTGATGGAAGGTTTAGACCCAAAATAAAATCACATGTATAAACACACCCCATATAACCTTACTCAAGATAATTATCAAAACCAATAAGATTAAAATGAAGTTATTACCAAATTCAAGGGGGAAAACCAAGCCATTTTATCCCAAGTTCTGCATCCCCTTCCTTAAGAGCTTCCAAAAGATTATTATCAAAAAAATGTGGATAATAATCTAAAGTATGAGGATGAATGTGATATCATGGATGGAGAACAATTTCAAGTCCTTTCCAAAGAGGTTTCAGCCTTTCAAAACTCTCTTGAGACCAATGTAAAAGATGTTATTCTTGAAGATGACCCAATACCTCAGCCTAATATTGAATCACCATCAAATGAATTGGATATTGAAGAGAACCAGCTTGATTAACTCACACATAAATAAGAGAAGATTGAAGAGGTAGTGATTTTAGATGATGAAGAGGACAAAGATGATTACCAGTTGTAAATGGAGTTATTTCAAGGGCTTGAAAAGTTTTTCCAAGTTGAAGATAGAGTACATGAAAAGGTTAAGAAAGATTCCTCCATTGTGGACAATGACCAATATTGTAGAATATGCAAAGCTTGTTGATGATCTAGAATAACTTACAGCTAAGAAGAAACCCAATCCTATTGAGAGCACTATGGAAAGTAAGAAGGTATGCTCCTATGGACCACCATTGGAGGTTGTAATTGAGGTTCCATATGAGAGGGTTGAATTTGTTTAGATTAAATAAGAATTAAATTCCATAGCTAGTATATTTTTAGTTGCTTAATTCTCAATGAACATCATGCCAATGAAGTTTGCAAACATCATGAAAAATTTGGAGGCATCTATGCTAAAGGAAAAAAGGATATATGCCTCATTAATTCCTTCATGTCATGAGGCAAGAAAGGTTTAAAACTTCCCCTTTGATCTAGGAGGAAGTTATCATCTTAGGTTAGTTAGTGTTTGGGTTAGTTCATTTTAGTTTGGTGTGTGTGTTCCATAAGTGCTCATGAAGCACATGTGTGTTTGATTTTGCTTTGTGTGTGTCTTTAATTTGTGTGGTTGAGGTAGTATTTGGTCTTGTATTGATAAAAAATTATTTTTAAAGTCTTCTTTTTATGTCTCAGACTTTAGATAACTCCCTAATCCTAATGGATTGATAAGGCTACTAGTCTAGTTAGTATAGTAGGCATACTACCCCTATGAGTCACCAATTTATTGACCAAATTTGACCCTACAAGTCAAATTTAGGCCCTTATAAATAGAAACTTGAATTTTAGATGTTTTATGGGGTCTAATATCTTGTCATGGGGTGTATTGTAAGTTATTTGATTTAATTTAATTTCATCCTAGCCTTGGTCTTAATTATATTAGTTAATTTATCATTTTGGGTCATTTAGTGGGGCTTTATGGGTCATAAATGCAAGAGGCATGATTAAAAAGGTGTATATATATAAATTTTTATTTTAAATCATCAAATGAGTCAGATTACCTATCAAAAATGTTAGTTAAATCAGAATATTTTAGGTTATCTAAGTGAAATCTAAGAAACTAACTAAAAAAAGGTGAGTTTGGCACTTGTACGTCCCATGGGGAAGTGTGCCACATGGGGTAAGATCATGGACCACCTATTCATATTCATAAAACTCATATCAATTATTTAAATTCTATGGAAGTTCCATTTTTAAGCCAAAACCATTCTACTCCTCCTTTACCTTCTTAAACATATAGAAGTAACCAACAAGTTTGTGATTAGTACAAACAACTCAAGAGTTTTCAAGAAAAATGATTTTTGGAGGTGGTAGTACACTTAGATAAATTAATTTACATTATAAGGGTTATAATAATGGTGGTATGTGCTTTATTAACCATCCTCATGAAGTTGACTATGTTTTTCTACTTGTTATTTTATGCACCCTATAGGTTTTGCTCCAATTTTGGAAAGTCTATAGGAACTAGTTGGTGATGTTGACTCCAAAGGATGTTGGATATATTATAAAATTATCCAAATTATTATTTTCATGTTTCATGGTGTTTTAATGGGAAAAATTGTCTCATGTGGCAAGAAGGTACCACCATGTGCAGTCTCAGTCAATTTTCCACTTACAAAAGGTTGAATTACATATAAGGGCTTTCATGTGAATAGGATATGGTGTCTTTCCATGTATCCATGTCATATTGACCACCTACCTTCATGATTAGTTTTAATAAAATAATTTTTTGGGTAGCTTTTAGTCTTTCCATCCCTCGCAGTCAACTCCATGCTTAATTTCACTTACAGTCACATGGTTAGAGCTTGTCTAAATTATTCATGAAATGGTAATCAAGGTGTTTTAGCTGTCAAAGTAATCAAGAGTTGAGGAGAGTTAATTTTTTTGTTAATTAGGATAAAATACTAGTTATAAGCTCATTTCCCACACCAACCAATCATATTAGATATCCCTACCTACTTTGTTTAGATATCTACAAGTGGTTTTAATGTTAAAATGGATGTTTTGGGATTTGTATTCATACGTCCTTAATGTAAATAATGTATTTTATGGGTTAAATTTGAGTTTGAATTTATTTTGAGACTCATTCATCCATTTTTTGTTCCATTCTAGACAACTTGCCTACATACAACCCATATGCACCTATAGGGGCCTTTTGTTGACATCATACTGAGAGGTGGCAAGGTTGATGTGTATTTCAAATTATTAGGATTGGTAAAAGGTGAATTTTATCTCTAAAGAAAGTATAGAAAGTTTATAAGCATGAATATATTACATACCACCCAAAATATCATACAAACTACCTGTGTATGCTAATACTCACCTCTAGGTGGTACCTCGGGGTTTTGAAGGTCTTTAAATGGTGAATTTTGGAGCATAGTAAAGTAATTTTAAAGTAATAACATGATATTTGATCATTTAATACCTTATTGAGGTGTCTAATGGAATAATGGAAAGGTAAACACCTTGGAGGAGACAAAGACTGAATTCTAGGATCAAATCCCTAAAATGAAGAAACAAAGGTCCAGGGGCATGTTGGGAGTATATTATAACATGTTTGCAAAAACATTTAAAGCATATATATTGGTATAAATTTCATCCATATTATATTAAAATAAATATTAAAAATTTTAAGTACAAATTTTCAATGGAGATTAGTTTTTTGGAGGCCCAAACATGTTAATTTGTGATTGTTTCCAGGCAGTGTTATCTACTATTTTAAGCAAATAGAAGAGACCTCTCAATCCAAAGATTTGAAAATTAAACTATGAATTCATGTTGGAATGATTATAAATGGTTCAAGTGACATATATGATAAAAAATACCATAAAACTAGTTTGATAATTGAGCTTTGACCACATTTTCACCTATAGGTGTCTACATCATGCACATATGCACCTATAAGTTGACTGTGAGTTCTATATCATTCATAAGAAGGACTTAGGTAAATAAACATAAAAAATATCCTATGTAAAATGTTTCCAAATATATCAAAGTATCCAAGGGTGGTGTGTGTCATATCAAACAAATAATAAACACCTACAGGTATACTGGTCACAACATAGTTGACTATGTTTAACTGTGGTAGTATTGAGCATATTAGAGGACTAAGTGTTGATAGTGTATAATAAAAGGTAAAAAATAAGTAAAATAGGTGATAAATTACTATATAAATATATAATAAAGGATTTTTAAATGTTACAAGTTCAAACTCAAGCTAGGAACAACTACAAGATTCGTTGTTAAGGAAGATAGGTAGGAAACATAGTAGGCAGATAGTGAGCAAGGGTTATTGCTTTTGAAGTTGGAATTATAGTTATATGAGATAAATGAGATTGAATAATATCCATCATGGTCATATAATTATAATATAATCCTCATGATGTGAAAAATAGGTAAATTTATGACCCTATAATGCAAATTATAGTCTACTTTGGAAGCCTGCACAGAGTGGCTTTGCCTAGCAGCTTGTTTTATTTTTTGAGATTTTGGAAGGTCATATGAGATGACCAGGTGATAAATTTTTGTGAAAGGAGTCCTAAAAAATTTAATAATACCTTTAAACATTAAAAATTCTTTATTTAATAGGTTAATTTCCCTCTATTTAATCTCAGACAGAGGCTACTTTCCCATAGGCTTAAATTGGCAGGTTTGGAAATATGGGTAAGAGGAGTAAACCAAAAGATAAAGAGACAATTAAAAGGTATGGAAATATGAGGAAAACCTAGTAAAATAATATAAACCAATCACATGGAAATGAATCTAAATATAGTAGTCCAAACCTATGAGGGTTACAGATAGGCTTGTTAGGTAGGTTTAGGCCAAAAAGCCAAAAAGAGAGTCATTATTACTTCCACATTAAGATGATCATTATAACTTGTTGAAGAATGTTTTTGGGACAATTATGGATGTGTTAAATATTACATAATGTATATAATCCAATTGAATGAACTAGATTATATGGGTCTCAATCAAGGTTATTAAACAAAGATTAGGCCTAGTGTCCAAAGAGGAGGTCATTCACACTTTTAGCCTTATAATTGCATTTAAAACTATTGGATAATGTTTTTTAGGTCAAAAAATATGTTTTATATATTTATGAGTGAAAAGGAAACCATGAAAAATCCATTTTGGGCTTTAAGACAATTGAGGCTTGTGCACGTGGAAGTCAAGACTCGATGGAGCAACTTTGGAGGTTCACATCTTATTAGAGGATTTACATGGAGGCCAAAGGAGTTTATGGAAGTTATTAGGGTTCATAAACACCACATTATTGTAATTTTTATTTAAATTCAACACAATAACTTTATAAAACAACCTTAAGGACAAAAACTACTCAAAACCCTTACAAACCTTTGTTAGTGACTCAATTGGGATGTTGAAGATAAAAAGCTACTTTAATGGACTATTTTGACCAAGATGATGATTGGAAATTTTATAGGACTATTTTAGGCTCCCTTAAATACTTTTGAGTTGTACATACTTGTATGGACAGGGTAAAAACTAAGGTAATTTTGAATGTTTTGTGTGTTTTTAAAATTTCAAGAGGAGTTTGAAGATGAAAACAAATTTGGGAGAAGGATTATGATCCAAGTAGTAATTTAGGTGACAATTCGGGTGACAGTTCCACCCCAATTGATGACAAAACTTCTGGGAGCCATAAATTTTACACCGTAGATCCAATTGACTAGCCGTTTGAACCATTGCAAAGCTAAGAATGTAGACAAAATTGTGAGATGGCATACAGATCTACTCAATGAAGTTTGACCTCCTAAAAACCAATGAAAGTGCCCCAAATTTCAATTTTAGTAGTGCAATCTAAAAATAGTAAGTTTTTAAAAATAGTAATTCCTCGAGTTCTATATTGTTTCAAAGTGTGGAAGTTGAACCACTTAATCTCCCTTGAGATTGGTGACCTTACACATCCTCCCCCTACTTTATAAATAGGTATAAATGCAGATGTAACCTAAAATGGAAAATAAGACATCTCTTCCCAGAGATAAGCATATATTTGTATTACGATCTTGAGTGATAATGCATCTCTTCTTAGAGAATTCATTATTATTGTGTTATTTCTGTGTTCTTGAAATATTTATCAACTAAAAATTCTGAGTTTTGGATCAGTGGTATCAAAGTGGTTTGTCTTGAGAGTGTATAATCTTGAGGATGAGGTTAGGCTACAAGAAGTTTGGGTGGGAAACAACAGAGCTTCAAAACTACCCACCTGTTTGATCCAAATGACTTCAAATGGAGGATGACACTGAGACATCTAATTCTTTTAAGGAAATGGTGGATGAAGCCCTCCAATGGAAACAAGCACAGATGCTACAACAATTTGCCCAAATTCTTCAACAACTCTCGATGGGAAATTCTGGCTCCTCAGCTACACTTCTTAGCTCCTCATCTATGGAACGTCCTTTCAGTGCCCCAACACCCTTCAAGGTTTAGGTGAATTTTGATATTCCTATTTGAAGGCAAAATAAATGATGATGCACTAGAAAATTAGTTAGATCAATTGTCTTCCTACTTCTCTGTAAACAAATTCATCGATGGAGAAAAGATCACTTTTACTCTTCTGAAAGCATCATTGCCTATGAAAAACTAGTGGGAAGTGTACAAAAAGAGGTTCAATATAGATGACGTTGGAATTGAGGTGGAACCTACCTAGGATGATTTTGTGGAAGCGGTGAAAGAATAATATTATCCCATTGGAGCATATGATAATTTGTACATAAAGTGGCAACAACATCACCAAGGTAAGGACCAATCTGTTCAAGATTACACAGATATTTTTCATTCTTTGTCTGCAAGATTGGCCATCTAAGAAAGTGAGAAACATAAGACTCTCAAATGTCATGCAGGACTACAATGGTACATATGAGGGGAAATGGAAATCTTCAATTTAGAAACCCTCAGTGAGGCATACAAATTCATAGTGAAGATTGAGCAGAAGCATGGTAGAAAGAATATGTAGAGTCAACCCTCAAAATGGAAAAGTGACAAGGAAGGTCAAACACGAGGCCAAAATTGGAAGCAAAAAGAGTTTCAAGATAAGAAACCCCAAAAGGAGAAGGCTAAAAAATGGTGTGATTACCACAAAATTGGAACTCACTCTAAAGAAGAATGTTGAGCCATCAAGTCACTACTTTTTGAGTCACAATACTCAACATCTACTACTTTTTCTCATACACAACCCACAGTCGAAGAGGATGAAGAAGAAATTGTAGATGTTGAGCCTGGCACCATCATCACTTCATCACAGACCCGTGAGGAAAGGCCAGATGATAAAGATTGTTTCACTCCAAATTATGGGTAAAAGGTAAACCTTTGCATTTCATTCTTGCTAGTGGGAGTCAAAAGAATTTAATCTCTACTAAAGTTGTGAAAAGTCTAAATCTATCCATGAAGCCTTATCCAAAGCCATATAGTATTGGATGGTTGAGCCCAAGGAGAGACCTTTGTGTCACCCATCAGTGTCTTCTTTCATATGCAATAAAACCTTTCTAAGATGAAGTCTTGTGTGATGTGGTCAATCTAGATGTTTGTGATGTACTCCTTGGTCAACCATTTATGTATGAACAACATGGCATATATGAATCACAAACCCAAAGAATCACCCTCACTCTTGGAACACAATGCTATGGGGTACTATAAGTACCACCTCCCACATCTATCTCCCTAATCAGTGCTAAGAAATGTAAGAGATTAGTGGAGAATACAAAGCAATTTGTTCTCATGGTGGTCAAACCATAGAAACCCAAGAAGGTTGATGTTGCAGTCTTGACTACACAATCAACACAACAACAAAAGCAGATAGGATGAATCATAGGAGAATATAATGACTTATTCAAGTCACCCATAGGAGTTCCACTGCACTACCAAGTAAAACATTTTATCAATTTGATCCTAGGATCACCTTTGCCTAACAGTCTTGTGTATTGTAGATCAATTTTAGAGAATGATGAGATAAAAAGACAAATTCAAGAATTAATCCAAAAGGGTCACATCAGGCCAAGCCCTTCACCTTGTGGTAGCCCAATTATCTTGGCACCAAATAAATATGGAACATAGAGGATTTGCATTGACTACCGAGCCCTAAATAAAATCATTGTGAAGAATCGCTACCCTTTCCCCAGGATTGATGACCTAATAGACCAACTCTATGGTGTAAAGTTCTTCACCAAAATTGATCTAAAATCTAGCTGTCACTAAATTTCCATTGATCCCACTGATGTCTGGAAGACTACATTCAAATCTAAGGAGGGGCTCTTTGAATGGTTGGTTATGCCTTTTGGCTTAACTAACACACCTGCAACCTTCATGAGGATGATGGATGACATACTATGACCCTTCACCAACTCATTTGTGGTTGTCTACCTGGATGACATACCCATCTATAGCATAACATGGGAGGAACATTTGCAACATGTTTGTAAGGTGCTTCAAACTCTTTAGGATCACAAGTTGTATGCAAATCTTGATAAATGCACATTTGAGATGACAACAATTTAGTACCTCAGGTATGTTGTGAATGAGCAAGGGCTCCATGTTGATCCAAAAAAGATTTAGGTTATTCAAGAATGGCCCACACCATGGACCCTCATAGAACTTCACAGTTTCTTGGGTCTTGTGAATTTCTATCATAGGTTTGTTCTTGGATTTTCACATGTTGCTTGGTTACTAACCTAAGTGACTAAAGGAGGAGCTAAAAATACATTTCAGTGGGGTGAAATACAACAAAGGGAATTTGAGAATTTGAAGAATATCTTTTCTCATCCCCTGTTCTTACCTTGCCAAGTTTGCATCAAACTTTTGAGTTGATGATAGATGCATCTGAATATGCTATGGGAGATGTCATCATGCAACATGGCCATCTTGTTGCATATCATAGTGAAACTTTCACTGATATAGTCAGGAAATATTTGACATATGATAAGGAGCTCTATGCCATTGTGAAAGCCTATAAATAATGGAAACACTACATCTTGGGAAAAGATACGGTCATCCACACTGACCATAGACCATTGGAATTCATCCAGACATAGAGCAAACTATGAAATGAGAGGCACCAAAAGTGGGCCACATATCTTCAACAATTCCATTTAATAATCAAACACAAAAAGGGGAGCTCAATTATAGCTATATATTATCTGAGCCATCCACCAATTACTACACTCACAATAGTTCTTGACTTGTGCGGACATGAGACTACCAATTGGGGTGCTCTGTATGAAGCAGAACCTACCTTTGATGATACATATCAGGTGCTTCAAAAAGGTAAACATGTTTCTAATTTCTATTTGTAAGATAATGTCCTCTATCATATGGGGCACCTCTATGTTCTAGTTGTAGAGCAACAAAAGATGATATGGGAAGCACATTTCAGTAGGATAGTTGGACAATTTGGTATAAAGAAGACATTGGCAGTTCTTCAAAAACACTTCTACTAGCCCCATATGCAAAAGGATGTGGAAAGATATCTCAATTCTTTCACCCCATGTGCAATATCCAAGCCAACAAATAATAAACAAGGATTGTACATGCCATTTCTAGAACCAACCATGCCTTGGAAATCTATCTCAATGGATTTTCTCTCAGGTTTGCCCACTTCAAAACATGCTAAGGACTGTATTTTTGTGGTAGTTGATCATTTTTCAAAAATGGCTATCATGATTGCTTGTAAGAAAAATATATCTATTGAATAAATTGCTCAACTATATTTTAGTCATGTATGGCTCCATTTTGGTCTCCCTAAGTCCATCATCTCAGATCGGGATAGCAGGTTCCTGAGCATCTTCTGGTCCACTCTATGGAAGATGATGGATATCAAGTTGATGAAGTCTACAACCTTCCATCCATAGATTGATGGTCAGATAGAGGTGGTGAACCTCTTGATTATTCACATGATTTAGATGTATCTCTCCAAACATCTACAAACATGGGATGAGGGGCTTCTTTTCATACAACATGGATACAATCTGACCCTACACAACTCAACCAAGCACAGTCCATTCCAAGTATGCTTCAGGTTCTAACCCATGGCACCAATTAATATAGCTATTCCATTCTCCACCATGGAATACACACCTCATGGAAGATCTGAGGTAGGAAAAGCAAAAAATTTCATTGAACAAATGCAACACATCTAGTAACAAGTTCATGACATCCTGGACAAGATGAATCAGAAGTATAAGCAACACCATGACAAACATAGGATTGCACACCATTTTTCTATGGGTGATAAGGTTTGGTTTTGGATTCAAAAGGAATGAATTTTAGGCCCACATAGAAAAATTCAGCCTCTGCGATATGGTCCCTACACCATCACCAAAAAAGTTGGAGAAAATGCTTTTGAGTTGAACCTACCAACCTACCTCGGTCTGCATCCAATATTCAATGTGGAGCTCCTCAAACCATATCATCCACCTCTATTCGACACTTCAGTCATAGTAGAATAAATTGACATTAATGAGCTTGATCCATAGAGTTTTTTGTTGGGGATCAACCAACAATTTGATTACACTTATGAAAGCAATAAACATGGAATTAAATCAGAATGATAAGTAATTAGAATGATAAATATCAAGAACAAGAGATACAAGAAACCACCCTGAAAACTTGTATTAAACTCTTTACAAAAGGAATACAATTGAAGAAACTTCTTTCTTCCGCACCTCTCTCAGATGTACAGATCTCTCACTAGATCTCTTTCCCTCAAGAGCTCTCTCTCTCTCAAGTACAATCAACTCCAACAACCTGGAATGATTTAACTTTGTACTATTCTTCAACATTCACATACAATGAACTACTACTACAATAAGCTAAGAAGATCTAATTCTACATATAGAATTAGGAGACTTGAGCATGCACTTACAACCAACAGTTAAGCCTCTTGAACAAGGGCTCTAAAAATAGTCTTACTAATAATAGAGACGCGAACTTAAGACTAAGACTTAAACTCATCATGCAAACACTCGATTCTATCCTCGAAAATAGCTTTTTGGATGCACAGGTAACCGACGCCGGTTCCTATCTGCTTGCCTGTGACCGACGTCGGTTGATCAACTGTCGATCTCGACGTCTCTTCAATTGCACCTGACTGACGTCGATTGCTCTTTATCAACGCCGGTGACTGTGTAAACTCGAAACTATCAAATGCACTCATATGTGAAGCTTTTAGGCTCCACACCTTAACATTTTTATCTAATGGAGTAGGATCAAATTGTGGACACCTGGATGAAGACAACAAGAGGATGCTCTATTCCACTTTATTGAGTGGTCAAAAGGGGCAAGCTTAGCCACCAAGGTGAGTGGCTCACAGATAATCAAATCAAGACAAAACTACCAAACCTGACGAGGAACATTGATGCAATGGGGACCATTGATTTTCGAGGAGGGAGGAATGATATAGGCAGTAATTTAGGTGATAATTCAGGTGACTGTTCCACCCCAATTGATGATAAAACTTCTGGCAGCCATAACTTTTGCACCATAGCTCCAATTAACTCGCCATTTAAACCATTAAAAAGCTAAGAATGAGAAGAAAACTATGAGATCACATGGATATTTTCTCAATGAAGTTTGACACCCTAAAACCCAATGTAAGTTCCCCAAATTTCAATTTTAGTAGTGCAGTCTAAAAATAGTAAGTTTCTAAAAATAGTAATTCCTCGAGTTCTGTATTGTTTTAAAGTGTGGAAGTCGAACCACTTAATATTCCTCAAGATTGGTGACCTTCCACATCCTCCCACTGATTTATAAATAGGTATAAATTAATTTTTAACCTGAAATGGAAAATTAGACATCTCTTCCCAGAGATAAGCATGTAGTTGTATTGCGATCTTGAATAATAATACATCTCTTTTCAGAGAATTCATTGTTACTGTGTTATTAAAATATTTATCAACCGTAAATTCTAATTTTTGGATCCAATTAGGACTTGTGATAACCCATATGTCCATTTAATTATTTATATAATCTCTTAAGTGTTCAAACAAATAGCTTTATCTCAACCAATCAAAACTGGCATAGTGGACAAGCTAGTGAGAAGGGTGAAAAACTTTAAGTGAGATTATTTTAAGGTGACCCTGATGATTCTAAGGACATAGAGAATATTTAAAATTATCATACAATCCCTCCCATGTATTTTAATGGTAAAATGATGCCAAATTTGAGGCCAAGTGTGTAGGTTGCATGAAGGAATAGTTTTTTGGATTGCAAATGATGATGGCTCATTCCTAAGTGGTTTTAGATGACTAGGCCTTGAACCAATGCATGGAGAGGTGTGCCTAAAACCATTCCCATTAATTCAAATAATCAAACATATACATAATCATTTTTGGGATGTTAAAACATGCCAAAATTATGAAGGTAATTTTTTGAGCCAGAATGAGGAGTTTCATGCCACTTTTCATGAAGTTTTATGACTTAGATGAACACTTGTGATTTCAAACCTTACATGGTTCATCTCAAATCCTCTTATAATGAAAAATTAACTAATTATCTTAGATTGATAAGTGTCCTTGTGACCCTTGGACTTCTCTCTCCCTCCCGCCCCCGCCCCCCCCCTCTCTCTCTCTCTCTCTCTCTCTCTCTCTCAAGTTCTATAAGAACTAGGCATTTTGGCCATTATAACTTATGTTCCATCTGAGTATGAAAAAGCCCTGATCATTTGCATAAAATTTAATCAATAAGAATAATAATTTTTACCTCTTCATGACTATTAATATTTTTTTCTACTTGAATTTTGGATCTTTATTAGTGAAGACTATGGATTCCTTAGCATGTTGTCTCATTCTTTAATCCTATTTTTAGTTGGAAAGCTTCCTCTTATAGGGCATGTGAAGCATTTTATGAAATTTCAATGATTTAGTGAGTTAGTATATTCATTAGTGCTATTCAAGGTCTCTTATCTAGTCCTCCTGTATTTGCACATTCATCTATAACCTTTTAATGTAATATTGATGTGAGAAGATGTAGATTGAAGGAGTGTATGTTTGGTTAGTCATTTGCTCTCATTTGTAACATGCTATTGGTTGGAAGTCATCATATTATTTGGTGCATCACCTCCATTAGAATAGTTTGATTTTATTTATCTCCCTCCATTTAACCCCCAAAATTTTAGGTGTAGTTGTAATCCAAAGTGGTACATCAAGGGAGCTAGCCCTATCTAAAGATTCACCTCATCTTTAGGCCACCCACAAGCCTAGAGGTGTTTCAATTGTGCGACATGGCTTAGAAGATCTTATAAATCTCCTCAAAGGGTTCAAATCCAAGTGATAATAGGTTTTACATTGAATTTTTAAGATCAGTTTATAATATTCTTGATTGGGAGATGAGATAGTTTTCAATTTTTTTTAATTTTTTTATATTTTTGAACTAATCCTAGAATAATAGTGCATAGGGCTATTTTTGAAAAATCTCTAAACGTTAACATCAATTTACAACTAGGTAAAATATATATAAATTTTTTATCAACTTATATCGATTCCAAAAAAATCTAACAAAATATGTTTTCCCTATTGTACCTATGGGCTAAGTAATGAAGACTAGAAATGTCAAAACCAACAATGATTTTTTTTAGAGAATAGTTAGAATAGTTTTTAGTTTTATAGTGTCTTCTTAATGTATATGTGAAAGACTCAATTATACAATGTTTTTTTTCTTAACAATAAATAAATAACTAATTTATTAAGTTTAGTAAGATGTCCTTTGTATAAAACATTTTATATCCTTCTTTTACAAAATTTAAAACGTATTATTCAGAATATGATTCATAAAAAGAGGCCTAACTTCTAGAGGCCATAAATTTTGATCTGTTGCTTTGATTGAGACCATATTCATGCCAAACTGACTATCTAAAAAAGTTCAGTGCAACAATAACCAAGCCTATCTAGGTATGTACATTTTTGATATTTTTAGAGGCCGTACATGACCATCTAAGGGTCTAAAATTGTAGTTTAACATTATTTTTAATATTTTTCTAATTTTAGAAATAGTATGGTTTTGTAACCAGGCTTTAACTTTAGTTGATATTCATTTGATAGGTTAATTTTAGTGTGTAATATATTTTTGGAGATTTTTTACTTACTAAAATTAGCATTTGTTGGCTAATGGGTGGTAAATAATTAATGACTAAACCTTGGATGGTGGGTATTTAATTCTTCCTTATTTTTCAATAATACAATATCAAAATGGGAAATAAAGAGAAACACAAAATTTGACATTTATAAATAATATAACAACAAGTTTATGATACTAAAATTATATGCATTTTTTATTAAAATGGTAAATAGAGATCAACACACACACACACACAAATATATATATATATATATATATATATATATATATATATATATATTAAATTTATGATATTTAAAATGTAATGACCTGACACATGATATAAAATTAAATGTCAAACCTTGTCATTTTGTAAGTCCTATATCAATTGTGGCTTTGTCAAGTGTTAAGCTTTGTGATTTTAGGATTGTCAATACCCATGTCAATTTCAAAGGGAACTAACATACACAACTAATTTGTCTAAGAGTGATTGGAATTGTGTTTGGAGTTACATCAATAAAATTAATCCTTTTTAGTTATCAAATTGAACCATTACATATGTAGGTGGTTCAGGGGGTGTCATCTCTTGTTTATATACAAGACTTCAAACATATCCAGGTGATCTATTAACAAGACCTACTTTTGTCCATAAGTTTTTAGTGAGAATCACCCTTTCACCGATAGTAATCAATAATTTATTGGCATGAAATTTTTTCAAGAGAACAAATTGATATCTTTGCATCAAAAACATGGGGGATAAAGTCCTTCTTTTGTTAGTAGGCAGGGCTACCTTTATTAAAAGCTAAAATAGGAAAGCAATAAATGTTTACAAACAAAGGAATGTAAATCATGGGGTAATAATTTTAACCTGAAAGCATGAAAACAAGTTTTTAGAAAGGAAAATATATAGAGGGAGAGAGAAATAAGATATAATTTTTAATCAATAAACTCATCAAATTAGAAACTGAGACTAGACGAAAGTTTTGAGAGAAAATTTGACTTTTAGAAGAAGAAAATCTCATGAAATGGATCAAAAAGACATAATCAAATCCTTATGGATATGAAACATACACTATAATACTATTTTAACTTTGATAATAGAAACTAATAACCTTATGTATTTTCTAACAGAAACAATTAAGAGATTATCTCTATTCCCACTGAGATTTTCACATGCGTTGGAAATAAAAATTACAACTTTAGATAAAAAATTTGTAATCTAATTTATTATTATAAATAGTTTGAAATTTATAACAATGTCAATGAAAATAAAACATGTTGAATTAATGAAAATACATAATTTAAAAGATATTACTAACACAAAGTTTAAAAACACCTCTTTGTATTGATTCTGAAGATTAGAATGATTGATCTCCTTTACAATGCTTTGCCAAAATTCTATCTATTTCAGACCTTTATTATGAGTCCCTAACTTGTATTTATGGAATAAAATTGGTGGTTATGGTGTAAAACCACCTATTTTTCCTTTTTACAAAATTACAAAAACACCAATGGGAAATTACAACTTGAAATGGTGCAATTTTTTTAAGCATTTAACAGCACTTGAGAAAATAATTGGGATTTTTTCACTCCTTGAAAAAACACATTATCAATTTTTAAAACTTGAAAAAGCAAGTTTAAAAATTAGAAAAACAATTTGTATAATTTCAATGCATATTTAAAAGAGGAAAAAGAGTGCAACAACACAAGTTACGTGCAAACAAACAAGAGAAGATAATGTAGAAAAACTGAACATAATTCTTCATTATTATTACTACCATATTAAAAATTCTTTCCCTTTCAAGAAGTCATCAAATATCTAGAGAAATACCCTGATTAAGTCTTCATCTAGTCCATCTATGTACCTATAGGCAATGTCTACTGAGTAGTCTAACTCCATTTCTTGAAGCTTGCCTTGGAGACTGTTTATTGTTATATCCAAATTATCCACATTCACTTAGCATTTAGATAATTGATGAAGTTATTCATGACCAAATGCAAATTTAAGATTAATAATGTCCTAAATTTTCTCTTTAAATTTTCCAAATACAATCTCAATTAAAATCATATTCCCCTCTTAATCCTTGTCATTGATAAAATGACAATTTAATGTCTTGACTTCAATTACAATTTCCATCATTGTGTCACTTTCAAGTTATCTTTAATTATTGAATTTTTAAAGACACTCTTGAAGAGATTAGATTATAAGTTTAGTGGCCCAAAGAAATTCAATCTAAGAGATAATTTCATCATTATTGAACACTCCTTTTCTAACAAGATCAATAGAAAGAAATTTTGAGAACTCAACCAACCCAAGATTGAGTTCCTCTAAATTTTATTTTTATTAATAATATACATTTTACTTTGTTACTAGCTATTTGTATTGTGATTGAATTTTATAAAACATAAGTGTTATGGTGAGAATTATTGAGGCTCCTTGATCAGTAACTTTTTAAATCTAGTCTTTCATTGCATTACCCATTTGGCCTACCTTTCTTAATGTTTCCAGTGTCTCAGCATGAAGACTTGATGAATCGATAGTTGGTTGACTTGGCCAAACCAATATCTATATTATTGAGTTCAATTTTTCCACATTCTCTTTCAGTTTATCTTTTATCACCTTGTCTTTATTCATTTTTTCAAAGATGGTGCCAATCACCAACTGTACATCTCTTTTCATCCCTTATTTTTTTGATTTTCCCAAATGAACCCTAAATACTTAGTAGTATTCAATGGTAATTTTTGATTTATCCATTTTAATTTTAATAATGGATACTTCCACATATTTTTCCCTTTTTCATCTGTCACCATTTGTAAAATTATCCTTGATTTCTTTGGCCCCTTTGAGAAAGGAACTATCAAGGTTCCAAAATCTATCTCTTTAGGTTCAACAATTTTTATTGTTCTCTTCACTACTATAGACAACTATTATGAAGTTGTCATCCTTGAGGAAGGTAATGGGATATAAATTTGAACAGGTGGAACAAGCCTAGATAAAGTTGAATAAGGTGTTTTCTTAATGGGGGAACCTTGAAAAGATGTTTCAATTTACTCTTGTGTATTGATTGTAACAAAAGGAATTCTAAGAGAGGGGTAAGCAAGAAACTCAAGATTCAAGGGAGAAGATAAAGAGATATGAGTAACCTCTTGAAATGGGAAAGTATATGACATAGAGAGTATTGTATCATCTAAAGCTAAGAGTTTTTGAGTTGTGTTCTCTACCAGTTCATAATAAAATTGAAAACTATCAACTAAAACCTCTTGAGGAATTGAAATCTTAGGAGAAGAAGAAATATTTTCACTTAACCTTTTTATTTTTATCTTGATAGTCTTCTATGGTTGAAATTCTTATTAAGTAGCTTCAGGCTCATGTGCCTCTTATATCACTGAGGGTTACCCACTAGGGTCTACTTCATTTATTTTTTTAGTTCATCCTATTCCTTGTACAAGTTACCAAATTAATCTTCCCTAGGAGGTGTAGGGAAATAAAAAATTTTAACATCAACTCCCTTGACTTTCATCCACTTGAGAGTTTTGTCAATTAAAACTCTTATTTTACCTTTGAGATAAGTATATTCCATTTTATCCCAATGTACTATGTGAAATGGATTTGTTGTGATGATTTATTTTTCAAAGATGCGGTCCAATATTACCTCATCATCCACCATTTTTTTTTGAGACTTTCATTATGCCAAAATTGACTATTTGTCTCATGGTAAATCATGAATAGTCTTTGATCCTTACTTCTTTTTCATCATCAAAATCCATAAAATAGTCTTGAAAATATGGAATATGTTGAAATGAGGATCCAAGATTGTTCTCAATTAGGCCCTTATTGTCAAATGAAAACCTACTTTCAAACATCCTAAAGTTATAGCAAGACATGTATTGCTCAAATGTCTTGGCATTTACCACTGAAGGGAAAGTATACCTACCAATTGAGATTGGAAATTTGATCCTTATTTTATATCATCTTGTTAGAAACTTGTTTTTTTCAACAAGTTGTCTCACCAGTTCCATCAATGCTAACTTGTCCTTGACATATTATGGGAGTATGTAAGGAGAAACTTCACAACCAATAATTATCAAATAAATAAAGGTTGAGAACTATATGAACCAAGTTACCCATATTGATATATCTATAGTGGCTACAATTAATATTCTCATGTTGAAGAGTTCCTTTTCATACAACTGGATGATGAAATGGACAAAGCAATCATTTACTCTTCTGAAATGATATGTTTTTTCCTTCAATACCAGTTAGAGATAGAAGTTGTACACCATTGCTTACTTAAAATCACCCACGATATGCAATCCATCAAAATATATTTAACTTGATATAATGTAAATGAGATACAATGTCATATAAAATTTTGACATGAATTTTACCTCCATGAGTTGCTTGTGAATGGAATTATTGATAAACTTATCTTAATTGATATATTAATTATTTATAAGGATGATCCAAATGAATATGTACATCCATGTATAAAAGTTATTTTCCATTTGATTTCTCACTATCATGTGCAACAATGTGATCATGTCACTTATCTCATCTTTGAAATCAGATCCTGCAAGATTTTTTGGAGGTTGAGTGGAGGAATTTTTTGGCTTAGTCAACCATGCTTTTTTGAATTATTTATAACAAACCATACTATTTTCATCCTAAAATATTTGGGAGGAATCGTGCTTAGATAAAAAAGGATTCATGATCTGAAAGGTGAAAAATATTATCAATTTGCTTAAGAACAAAACTCACTACTAACTCCCCCTAGAGATCTCTTACCTCCCTTGTCTCTGAGTTATAATTATTTTCCATGATAAAAAAAAATTCAAGAGACTATAGTGACTTGGGAATTCTTCCACTTGTTTCAATCCACTATCAAAAATACTTTGACCAAAATCCATCTTATGCACTATGTTCATTCTTTCTCAAATCTCATCCAAGTTGATGTGGCCTACATTAGTGTCAGTGATATTTTAAACATTTGAATCTAGTGGTGAAGGAAGTGTCTCACCTTGGAATTGATAGTTCATGTTTTTTTTCCTTTACTCTAAATCCCCTTTTCTGGAGTAAGAGATGAAGACATCAATTTGATAAGAAATCTAACATTTTTGAAAATTTATTGAAAAACTTCTTATTTACGAAAAATGTTAGAATTTTAAATAAAAGTTTAAACTCATAAGTTGATCATGAAAATTATTCCAATATATTTTTAACATTCCTTGTATGAATTTCAATTTTCCTTTGACCAATTTCCCTACTTGTAACTATACTTATAAAAATTCCAATGTATTACTTATGATGAACTTTTTCATCTAATGGAAATGAATTGAAGAAATTATAAAAAAAAGGTTTTCAATTTTTAAAATATTTTCCCTATTCCTTGTGATTTTTTAAAATTCTATAATTTAAAAATTTTACAAAAAATATTTTTTTATCAACACTCAGTATTTTTTAGGGGAATCTCATGACCATGCACTCTTTAATTTATGAACTAAAATGATCAAAATTTTGCCCCTATCAATTTTATCCTTAGTTTTCACCAGTTTGGTGAAACCCAATTTTTACCAAAAAACTCCGTCAACATTTATAACATCTTTCTCCAAGCCAAAACCATACCAATTCAATAGTTATGTAACTTGAAAATTTTAATTGGTAAATGAAAAATATTTATGCCAAAATTTTGCTTATTCCCTTTTGCCTTTTTTAATTTTCTCACCTTCCATTTTGGCATATGGTTGGCTAGACAACAGCCATATGTTTTTCCATGGTGTAGGAGACACCAAAAAAATTACAAAATATGCTCAAACTTGTTCACTAGTGGGTCATAAGATTCATCATTGGCCAAAGGAAATTAAAAAGTTAAAAAAAATTCGCTTATGTTACAGGTCTTATGTCCTTGACAACTAAGAAAAAAGAATCAAGTTTTCAATTTTTAAACAAATCTTCTCATTTTGGGGGGTGTACGACCATGTGGCATCTAGAAATAAAATCAAAAGTTTTAAAATGAAGTTTGCATTTTTTCCTACAATCTAATTATGTCTATATAGTGCCCAACTCAATCTTGGAAACATTTTATGAATGTTTTCATATTTTGTCAAAAATTTTGATCATGGGGAAGTGTACAACTTGTATGGTGCCTCCTTGGAATAAATTTAATCTTTAAACAAAAATATTCAAAATTTTCAAAATACCTTTATGTGGGTTGCATGGTGTGGTTGGGAGGAGAGAGGAAGAAGGAATTAAATTTTTTTGGAAGATCTTTCCCTTTATTTTATGAGCAAGATGTTCCATTCTCATCTGTAAAATATTTTTGAAAACCTATATGAACTTACATGACCAAAAATAATTTCTTTTTATTCAATTTTCTTCCCTTTCGTGAACTTGAAAAAAAATCATCTCAACAGTTGTTGGCTAAAACATAGATGGAAATTCAATTTTTAAAAATTTAAAATTGTCAAAATGAGCATGCAAATTGAAAAGATAATTTTAAATGGAAGATAAACTTATTTTAACACTTCCTATGAAAGCAATGGTATTTATGTGATCAACAAAAAAAATTAATGAGTTTGCATGTAGGTTTGAAAAAGAAACTTCAATTTGTAATGATAATTTGCACAGTTTGAAAAATGAAATTTGTAAAGTGGAATTTTTCATTACACTACTTTTAGAAACATAACTTGCATTTGCATGATTTAGGGAAGTGTGATTTGCATTTGCATGACTTGTGGAAATAAATTTTTGAGTTGCAAGGAAAAGGGAAATTTAAAATGTTTTCAAAATTTACATGAATTTTAAAATTGTTTTGCAATTTGAATAGGATCCAACAACATTTTTGTAATTTACATGTGAAACAAAAAAAATAGTAAATTATATGAAAACACAAAACAAAATGGCAAATTGCACCAAAGACAAAAAAGATTTTACAAATTATAGGTAGGTCAAAAATGTTTTTACAATTTGCATAAATTATGAAAAAGTAATATGTGTTTTTACAACTCATGAAAAGCAAAATGATTTTTGTAAATTATGAGGAATACCATTAGATTTTTGCACGAGAGGTTAAAATGGGATTTTCAATAGTTCAGGATAAAATCAAATTAGCCATAAAATTTTAATTAATCAATAATTAATTAATTAATTAATTAATTTTTTTTATTTTTTAAAAAAATTTATGGCTTCGAGAAAAATTCAAAATTTTTAATAGTTTATTAAAAATTGAATTTTCCACTAATTTTCACTTTTTTTAGAATATGCAACAACTGCTGGTTCCAACTAGGATTTCAAACTACAAAGAATGAAAATAACTTGAATTCAACTGACACTTTATCCATTAGGTAATAGAGCCTTTAGTAAAAGCTTTGATGAATTTGAAAAATATTTTAATCTCTAATCTTTGAGAAAGGGATGGGTCCTCAAGCCAATGAAAAGCTTTGACATGTCAAAATATAGTATTTACGAGGGTTAGGTACTTAACCTAAAAACTGATTTCACATATCCAAAATGATAGTGTATGCAATGACATTTATAGTTATGTGGTTTTACATAAATTAAAATATGAAAAGATAAGTGTTTTTCTTATATGTATATCCTGATCCGACCAACTGAGAGCTAGTTCACCCATCTCAATCATATGAGAAATGAACACACATTGTCAGACCAGATCACCTATTCACTTGAAAAATTTCATGTCTTGATCTAAACAACTGACATCTAATTTTCTCATCTCAATTTTATGATAAATTAACATGCATTACTAGGCCATATCACTTGTTCACTTGAAAAATTCTATGAAAAACTTGTCTAATATGTCACTCTTTTAAATCATGTGATTGCTCATGAAATTTTTAGATAGAGATCACAGATACAAAAATATATAGGTAGGAAAACCAAAACATGGAGGAGGGGAAATAGATAGATTATTGCATTTATTGAAAAAATGTGCACACTAAAAATAAAGACCATGAAAGAAACACATCCAAAATAGTACTCACATATGTACAAAAGAGGGCCACCTAGTTCTTACTGGAAATAGTGTTTCAAATATTGTACACTAAAGGGTAATGGAGATGAGTTATGTCATGATGTGCTAGGTAAAAAATATTATTACCACAAATGTACTTGATCTTAAATGGACCCATCCAAAGTGATCAAAATTCCCATAACACACTTTTGGCTCTTAGTGACTATCCCAAAGTAGAACCAGATCTCCTACTTGGAATTCTCTTTTCTTTGCCTTTTTTTCAAAGATAACTTTGAAATGATCCTGATGTTATATGATCTTGTCAACCACATATATCTTTTTTTCTTCTAATTTTTGTAAGTAGAAGATTCTTTTATCTAGCAAGCTTTCAAAATTCAGATTCTCAACCACTAGATAATTGTAGGGTAAATAACTCAAGAGTTATGGGAATCACAACATCTATTCCATATAATAAATAGAATTAAGACATACCAATAGCCTTTATCAAAGTTATATGGTCTACCCAAAGAGCATCATATACCTTTTTATGCCATTTTTTTTAATTCTCAGCTACTACCTTGTCCATGATTGTGAATAATTTTTTTTCTCGATTCCACTTGACCATTACCTTTAGGATGATAGTTTGAGGAATGAGAAAGAGAAATGTCATATTCATAGTAAAATTCAATCATATCTAAATAATAAAAGTTAGAGGCATTATTTTTAACATTTTTTTGTGGGATTCCATATTACACCAAGATATTTTCCTTGTTGAAGTTACAAACAACTTCAGAAGTTATTTATTTTGTAAGAATCACTTCTACCCATTTCATGAAGTAATATATTACTATGAGAATGTGAGTATGACCTATAATAAAATAAGGGTTCAATGTCATAATGAAATCCAATTCCCATTACTGAAAAGGTTCTTCAACTATTACTAGTTGAAGAGGAAGTGATGCTAACCTGGGTTGGCCTACAAATTACTAACATGCCTCACACTTTCTCACCCATTCATATGAATCTTTGAAAAGAGTTGGCTAATAATAATGGACTCTAATAATTTTATATGTTGTTTTGTCCTCCATAGGATTGATCATGAAAAACTTGTAATAATTTCTTCTATTATTCCTTATCTATGCACCTTAAAAAAAATCCATCAATGCTTTTGTTAAAAAGAGTGCCATCCCATATGACATTTTTATTAACCTATAATTTGAACATTATGTATTTTTTAACATGTAAGTGTGAAGGACATTATCTATACATTAGATAAATTAATGTTAAAAAATCATTCATCAGTAGATCCACAAACATTACCGAAGGAAGCTCTTGATCATCCTGTTCACCTAAAATTGTCAAAGATTTTGATTGAATATCTCCTTGTTCTTCCATGAGTTGACATAATCTTTTTCCTCAAACTAGTTTTATAGGTTTTATTTATATATCATATTATTTCACTTTAGTTATCTAATATCCTTGTTTAGAACTAGGTTCTTACTTAGAATAGATTTGAATTTTGAACTTGGTACCATTACTACAAAATGCAAATGCAATATATAATACTTGAGTTACTTGACTACTTTCACAACTGCATAAGCATGTTTTTCCTTAGGAAGATACTTTAATTTCTAATCGTTGATATTATAACTCATGAAGGTAATTGGGGATTCGATACCCTCATTATTTTTCTGAATCAATATTAATGAAAGCATATGCTTTGAAGTGTAGTAATAAATAGTAAACTCTTTTTTAAAATTAGGACAAACTAATGTTGATGCATGAGAAATATAAGTCCTTATCTTTTCAAATGCTTCTTTACCTTCATTATTCCACTTGAAATAAGGTTTTCCTTTCATCTTGTCTGCAATAAGTTTGGTGAGCTTAGTAAAATTATGAGCAAATAATCTAAAAAATTCACTTTCTCAAAAAAGGAATGTACTCTTGGTTTACTAGTAGGAAAGAAAAGTTTTTTAATCACCTAAACCCTTTTTGGATAAATTCTTATTCCTTATTTCAAAATAATATGACCTAGGAGTTTACCTTTAGTCACTCCAAAGATAAATTTCTTAAAGTTGAGAGAAATCACATATAAACAACACTTTTCAAAGACTCTCTAAATGTGCATAGTGATCTTCTCACTTTTTTGATAAAACTATCAGGGCATCAAGATACACTATAATGATTTTATTCTTCAATTCTTTGAATGCCAAATCCATTACCCTCTAAAAATTAGATTTTGCATTAATTAATCCTAATGGCATTCGTTTATATGAAAAAGTGCCCCAAAGTTTTGTGAAAGCCATTTTATGTTGATCTTCCCTATTAACCTCAATTTGGTTGTATCCTAAAAAACTATCAAGCATATAAAGAATTCAAACACCTATTATCAATTGGAGAACTTGATCCATGATAGCAGTGGATAATTATCTTTGAGGGATGCTTGGTTGAGATTTTTGAAATTGACATAGATTATGATTTCACCATTCTTATCATGACCTAGTATTATGTTAGCTACCCAAGTTTAATAGTGGATAGGGAAAATAATGGGAACATCAAACATTTTTTATACTTTGAAAAGAATTATTCCTATGATTTTATGATTGTATTATCTTATTTTCTATAATAATGGTTTTACATCAAGATTTAGAGGAACTATATGTTGCATCTCTTTGGGATGAAAATAATTAAGGTCTATGTATGAATACATGAGTATATCAATACACTCACATAGAAGGATAAAAAACTTACATTTTTCTTCATGTGAGAAACATTTTACAATATTGACAAACCTAAGATGTTCCTCTAAACCAATGTTTACTTTTTCATAATCAACACAATTAATATTTCATTTTTACATTTTACTTTTTACAATTCTATCATGTTTATGAAACAATTATTTTAAAGAGACCAGGCCTTTATGATTTTTTTTCCTTTCAACTTGATAACACCTTCTTTATCCTGATTGTCTAAGATTCCTTGTTTTGAAGTGTGAACTGAAGATTCTTTGTATAAGGAGTTAGTGCCTTCAAAGTATAAATTTATGAAAATATATTCTTTCTTAAGGAAAGAGATAATCTACTGATCATCATTAAAAATATACTAATTATTTGCATTGTTTGGGATAATTAGTCTATATATTAATTCAATCATGTATCCTTATATACCAATATATGCATGGGGAATCATCAAAGAAGTTGATACCACTAAAGCGTTAACTTTAAAAATATATTCTCGAGGAATTGTATTTATACAAAAAGCATCAAATATTTTAAAGCTATCCCAGACTTTATTCCTATAATGTCTTAGACGATCATTTTTCGTAGGTATTGAAATTTTACATATTTCACAATGAGTTTAGCGTCACCCAAAAATTTCAAATTCTCGATTCTCATTTCATCTACTACTTGCAAACCTTGAAAAAGTGAATCATATTCCATTGGATTGTTGGTACAATCAAACTGTAACCTATAGGAAAAAGGAATAAATATCCTTAGATGAAGATATCAATATTACTCTTATATTGGAACCTATTGATGAATAACTAAAATCAAACTCCATCATCCAAATGTCATTCAGAATCAATTGCATAGTTTTTGGTAACTTTATATCTTTCTATGTTATCAAGAGATAGTTATCGATTCCTACATATTCATACAAAATATCAGCTCTAGGATCATCAAAGTTTTGCATTGTTTATTTAATTTTCAATTTAGGCTCTAGACATTGTTTGAATCTTTTGATTGGAATCATAACATGTGATAAATCATTTGTATTTCACCTCCTAATTCTTTACAAAAATTTCTACCCAAAAGAATACGGTAAGCTGATGGAATACCCATGACCAAAATATTGATTTTGATTCAATTTTGGGGAAAATATGGTAAAGCCACTTATGTGTCCTTAATCTATCTAATGAGAGAAAAATAATTTTCCACCATGAAATAACAATGTCTAAATGTTTTAGTATAGGTAAGGCCATAACATGAGTAACTTTTTTAAGCATTACATTATTTGAGGCTCTTATGTCAATAATATAATTACTGAATTTACATCCCTTGAGGAATAGGGAAATGTAAAAAGGGTCAAATTTAAAATATTTGTAAGTGGATATATTTTTAAGTGGATATAGCCATTTATTTGAATTGATTGTATTTAACATGGTTAGCTAGGATACCCTTAAAGTTATATTTTTTAGCACTTGGATTTTTATCTTTGATGAAATCAACTAACCTATCCAACTGATCTAGATATGTTCTTAAGTACTCAGCTTGTGACATCTGAATCTTGGTTTGGTTGACATGATCAATTATGTCAAAAGTAGGTAAATTAATAAAAGGGATCTCAATAGGTTGAGAAAAATTAAAATTAGATGAGATACCTATCAGTGGTTTCTTCCATTTTATTTGCAATGGTAGGGTATTTTTGCATGGGAGGATAACCTTTGGAGTTTCCTCCTATGAATCACTAGACTAATTTTTTTGATTTTGAGTTCTATTGAAAACTACAAAGGATTGATTATTCATATCCCCAATACCTTCTTCATAGTCATATTCATCTAAATTATATTCTAGGAACATGTTTATGGAGTCACCAACACATTATTCAATTTCAAATTATTGAAGTTTTATATTTTATGATTCATTTTCTTATTTAACTTCTTCGTATCCAAATATTTCCTTGATTTCTAAGATCACATTCACAGGTGTATCAGTGTTTTGCTGAGGAGGATCCTTAAGTGTAAGTTTTGGTTAAGGAGCTTGAAATCTAGGGTGATCTCTTTGAAAAGGAATGTAGTTCTTCCTTGAAATATCTTAATATGTAGTTGTAATGGTCTTTTGAGGTATTTGATTTTTGAGGGCCATTATATCATTAGCCATTTTCTACAAGATTTGTTCTATTTAAGATTGTAATAAAATTTGAGCCTTATTATTAAAAGGCTATTTTTTTGAGTTTTTCAAACATTATCATGTTGTCTTCACTGTCAATAGCCAATTCTAGGGATACTTTCAAATATGCTACCCTAGCCCTCCTCAATTGATAAATTAATATAGCTAACTGAGAGTTGATAAAGAAGCATTTTTTATTTTCATTGATAGGTCATGTGATAAATGGTATCTTATTTGACAATGTATTGAATTGGGATACAAACTCTTTCATAGGTTTATAAACACATTTTTTCATTTGTGTAAGCTGAAAAAACAAATCATGGGCATCTTTAGTTGTTTTGAATCTTATTTTTAAATTTAATTTTCATGGTATTACAATTAGTAATAGATTATAGAATGAGGTGTTAAAACCAATATGCATACACATCATTTAGTGTTTTGATGAATAGTATGGCATCAACATCTTCATTCTCTATGACTAAAATGCCACATGTAACATGGAAAAATGCAAGGTGTTTGTCTAGATGTTGTTTTCCATCTACATGAAACCTTGTAAAGTTCTTTCTCGACCATTTTGCAAGGTCATGTAACTATCCTAGAGATAATAGACCAATCACATTTCACCATGGTAATGCCATAGTTTGAAAAAATGCTTGTATGGGAATAACAGTTCTTGATAAGACTTGAGATTGACTTTTCAAAAGTTATTCCATAAGGTTGTTTGTTTTTATTAGAGGTTGAGGGAAGAATAGTTTTTATTTTGATCTTTATCTGATGTTTGGTGCTCAACTCTAAGGTAGAATGTTCTTGTAACTATTAAAAAGGGCCAATTTCACCTTTTGACTTACTAGCTCTAGTGAATCTCTATTCTGATAGTTTGGAAGAAAGTTACTGGTGTTGAGGCATAGTTGAAGTTGAAGAGATATTAGAGCTAACATTATTTATTGTATTCTACATGTAGCTAATGATTCTACTCTTTATTCTAAAATTACTTGATCTTCTTCTTCTTCCAATAGTCTAATTGATCTTTAAAAATGTTTTGAACTTATCCTATTATCCCAAGTAAAAGTTCTCAAATTTGATGAAATATCCTCTTGGGTTTTCAATATACAATCGAGGTTTGTCTTAAGAACTTAATATTGAGGTTCCTAAATAGTCATGAGAAGAAAATCTAGTTGTAGAAAGTCTTTAGTTATCTATAAGAACTTCTCTTTGTGTTTGTCTTCTCGGTTATCTTCTTGAATCGATCTCAAAATTTCTTTGGGCATTGACAACATGCATTTCCTATATATATAGTTTCACTCTAACAATATTAGATTGATAAATTATTGTTATATTATTAAAAGTGAAAAATATAAACCTTGAAACAATATCTTCCTATAAAGATTCATCCCAATTCAAACTAGGTTGATGATTTGGATTTTCAAGGCCTGAAATGGTCATATGTGAATTTATTAATTCTGGGACACTAGATGAACTCTATAGGCTTCCCTTCATGTTCGAATCCTTTCTACTCTTTTGGCACATTATAACTATTGATTTAGGATATCTAGGATAAATTAAAACTAAGTTATGAAGATTTCATCAAAATCCCAAAGGATTTGTCTAAAGTTAGCATAATATCTAATTGAATAGGTTGTTCCAAGTCTAACTCAAGCTATTGGAGTGGTCCTTGAGATGATGGTAGATTCATATAGACTAGTATAATAAGGGTGGCACAAAATTTACAAAATCATTCCCCACGGTGGGTATAAAAATTTTTGGCATGAAAATTTGTTAGGAGGACAAATTGATAAATTTATGTCAACAACATGGGGAACAAAGTCTCTCTCCTATTAGTAGGTGGAGCTACCTTTATTGAAAGCCAAAATAGGAAAGCAAGAAATATTTACAAATAAAGGAATGTAAATCATGGGGTATTAATTTTAAACTAAAATTTAAAAAAGGATTTTTTAGAAAGGAAAATATAGAGAGGGAGAGAGAGAGAAGGGAGAAGTTTTAAGCAACAAACTCATCAAGTTAAAAACTAAGACTAGAAAAAAGTGTTGAGAAAAAATTTGACTTTTAGAAGAGGAAAATCTCTCTCATTTAATGGGTTAGAAAGATATAATCATATCCTTAGGGATATGAAACATACACCATAAGACTATTTTAACTCTAATAACATAAACTAATAATCTTCTATATTTTCTAACATAAACAACTAAGAAATCATCTCTATTCCCACTAAGATTTTCAAGTGTTGGAAATGTAAATTACAAATCTACATATAAAATTTGTAATGTAATTTATTATTCTCAATAGTTTGAAACTTATAATAATGGAAATGAAAATTAGATACGTTTAATTAAGAAAAAGACATAATTCAAAATATATTACTAATGCAATGTTTATAAACACCTATGTGTATTGATTCTGAAGAGTAAAATGACTGATCTCCATTTACAATGCTTTGACAAAATTATATCTATTTCAAATCCATATTATGAATCCCTAACTTGAATTTATATACTAAAATAGATGGTTATTATGCAAAACCACCTATTTTAACCTTTTCTAGAATTGTAAAAACATCAACAAGAAATTACAACTTGAAATGGTGCAAAATCCTTTTAAGCATTTAACACCACTTGAAAAAACTAATTGGGGTTTTTACATTGCTTAAAATATCACACTATCAATTTACACAACTTAAAAAAGTAAGTTAAAAAAATTACAAAGACAATTTTTAGAATTATAATGCACATTTACAAGGGAAAAAAGAGTGCAACAACACAAGTTGGGTGCAAATAAACAAGAGAAGAGAATGTAGAAACACTGAAAACAATTCTTTATTCTTCTTTCTACTATATTGACAATTATTTCCCTTTCAAGAAGTCATCAAATATTTAGTGAAATACCCTGATCAAGTCTTCACCTAGTCCATCTGTGTACCTATAGGTGATGTTTACTAAGTAATCTAACTCCATTTCTTGAATATTGCCTTGGAGACTATTTATTTTTATATCCAAATTATTGACATTCACTTTAAATTTGGATAACTATTGAATTTATTCTGACTAAATATAGATGTAGGATTGACAATGTCCTAAATTCACTCTTTGAATTATCTAATTATGATCTCAATTGAAATCAGATTCCCCTCTTTATCCTTGTCATTAACAAAATGACAATTTAACTTCTTGACTTTAGTGTTTATTTCCATCATTGTGTCACTTATAAGTGACCTTACATTATTGAATTTATGAAAGCATCCTTGAAGAGATTAGATTCTAAATTTAGTGGCCCAAATAAATTCAATTTGATAGACAATTTCATCTTTATTGATCACTCCTTTTTCAACAAGATCAATAGAAAGAAGTTTTGAGAATTCAACCAACCCAGGATTGAGTTCCTCCCAATTTTGTTTCTCCTGAGCATATCCATTTTCCTTTGTTTCTATTTAATCATATTGTGGTTGAATTTCGAAAAACATCATTGCTATGGTGAGAATTGTTGAGGCCCCTTGATCAATAACTTTTTCAATTCAACTTTTCATTGCATTACTCATTTGGCCTACCTCTCTTATTTTTTCTAGTGTCTCAACATGAAGACTCAATGAAGTAATAGATGATTGAATTTGGCTTGACCAATTTATATATTATTGATTTCAATTGTTCCACATTCTCTTTTAGTCCATCTTTCATCCCTTTGTCTTTATCCATGTTTTCAAAGATGGTGCCAATTGCCAACTGTACATCTCTTTTCATCCATTCTCTAGTTGAGTTTCCTAATGAATCCTAACTACTTAGTAGTATTTAATACTAATTTTTGACTTATCCATTTAAACTATAGGAATGGCCACTTCTGTATATTTTTCTCCCTTTTCATCTATCGTAATTCATGAAAATGTCCTCACTTTCTTTAGCCTCTTTGAGAAAGGAAATATCAAGGTTCCAAAGTCTATCTCTTCAAGTTCAAAAACTTTTCTTGTTCTCTTCACTATTGTAGAAAACCAATCTAAAGTTTTCATGCTTGATGAAGGTAACGGGGAAAAAATTGAAATAGGTGGAACAAGTCTAGCTAAATTTGAAGAAGGTGTTTTCTCAATTGGGGCACCTTTAAAGATGTTTCAATTTTATCTTATGTATTGATTTTATCAAAAGGAATTATCAGAGATAGGTTAGTAGGAGACATAGGATTTGGGGGATAAGATTAAGATATTTGAGTATCCTCTTTTAATGGGAAAGTATGTGAAATAGGGAACATTGTATCATCTAAATATAAAAATTGTTGAGTTGTGTTCTCTACTAGTTCATAAGAAAATGGAAAACTATCAACTGAAACCTCTTAAGGAATTGAAATTTTAGGAGAAGAAGAAATATTTTCACCTAACCTATTTATTTTTAGCTTGATAGTATTATGTGGTTGAAGTTCTTGTTTAGTAGCTTCATGTTCATGTGCCTCTTCTATTATTGGGGATTCTCCACTAGGGCCTGCTTCATCTATATTTTTTGGTTCATCCTATTGCTTATAGAAGCTACAAAATTCATCTTCCCCAAGAGGTGTAGGGAAATCAACATTCACAACATCAAATCCCTTTCCTTTGAACCACCTAAGAGTTATGTCAAATACAACTCTTGTTTTACTTTTGAGAGAAGTAGATTCCTTTTTGTCCCAATGTACTATGGGTAATGACTTTATCCTGATGATTTTTTTCCAAATATGGGGTACAATGTGAACTCATTTTCCATAAACTATTTTTTCACTTTCATTATGAAAAATTTGACTATTTATCTCATAGTAAACCATGAATAGTCCTAGATCCTTATTGCTTTCTCATCATCACAATCTATCCAATTATCTTTAAAATGTGGAAGATGTTGAAACAAAAATCTAATATTATGCTTAATTAGGCCTTCATTATTAGATGAAAACTTGATTTCAAACATCTTGGGGTTGTAGTGAGACATGTATTGCTCAATTGTCTTGGCCTTTACTAGTGAAGGGCATGTATACCAGCTATTTGAGATTAGAAATTTGATCCCTATTTTATATCAACTTGTCAAGAACTTGTGTGAAGGGAAAGTATACCAGCTATTTGAGATTATAAATTTGATCCCTATTTTATATCAACTTGTCAAGAACTTGTGTGAAGGGAAAGTATACAAATTGTATATTAGGTATTGTAGGATCTTATACCATGATTTATTTCATGCAATGTGCACTAGAGCTAAACATAGAGACAAAGATAATATTTAACACACCAAACTATTATTTCATTCTATTACCAATCCATATGAGTTATTTAAAAATATATAGGAAAACTCTTTCCTATAATAGGAGAAATTATATCTCCACTAATCTCTCACCTAAATACTCAATCTCCTATATGAGTAACATATGACAATATATAACCAACTATATATGATCCAAATAATAACTAACCTATAATTATAATATTGTTGTAACAATATCACGTCAACTAATTACTGATCAAATCTATGTAACAAACTAACTATACATAATCGTGAATTATTAATCTCATAATTATTCACATTATGATATACAAATTATTATGAGGGATAATTATTCCCTAACATTCCTCCCCTTAGGCCTTACATGGTAATTTGTGTTTCATAGAACTTAATGAAAGTAAAGAAGGAACACATCAATTGAATTACTGTGAAAACCTCGAATAGGAACATCTACCATAAACCACTCACTAAGAGAACTACTTTAACCTAAATAGTGTGGGAACTTATCAACAGGAACCATTTATTCAACTTTCACTCTTATCTTTCTAAGAATTGGCTCAAATAGAATTGTATGCTAATGCATACTCTTAGGTATGCATACCACTATCTAAATATTACTACACATGACCACTATTATACAAAGAATACATCCCACATTTACTCCATTTGATTGCAATAGACATGTCATTGGATGATGATCTCCATATAAAATTAAGGCAATTAGAGGATCTCTATAGTTAGCTTCCCTCCTAATTATTGCCACATTCCTATTTCTCATAAACATCTTTTCTATGTAGTGCACTGTGTGGGAAAATAGGAAACACACCTCTTATTTATCACACATACAAATACATGCTGAAAATAGATAAAATATATATGAACCACTAAAGTAGAAGTACCCCTTCATTAGTAGATAATGAGAGGCATATAAAGCCTCCATCTTCCAATGTCTTCCAACCTCCAATTGAAGAATTTGCTTACTCAATTGATGAAGTCATGAAGCTCAATTACATATCACTTTGAATGGAATGGGTTCCCCCCATAATACTGACACATTCAACATTTGACTTAGGACATCAAATACAAGTGATAGTGTATCCCTTACAAATAATGTTTTTTGACACTTTGACTTTTAATATTGACATATAATAGACTAAGAACTATTGACATAAATCAAATGATTCAACTATATAATATGAATTTGAGAAAATAAATTAAATCTAAGTTTTTTGAATTTTTGATATAAATGACATTTTAATAATGACCTAATAAAAAAACTTTGACAAATAATACAATAAATAACTATTTATATTGATCAGATAATTGATCAACCTAAATACTATGGACAATTAGACCAAAATACCATTTGGACAAGTTAAATTAAATCTCAACCAAAACTCAAAATTTACAACTTTGATTTAAAGTAGTGACTAATATTTTTATACTCCCAAAGAAAAAATATTATAATAACTCATACTAAGCAAACCACACCATAAAAAACCTTACTACATACATATGATAAAAGAATTACTTATGCATGTTAGGGTTATTTCATGGATATAAGGCCGTAATAGGGTACATGAATATTTGGTGGTGATATAGGTTTCTATATCACGGACTTGACCCAGAAAACTCTCTTGTAGAGATGCACAAATCTAAACAAATACCACTTCAAGAGAGGCTTTTCATAGTCGAGGTATCTTCAGTTTGCACATGGATGACTTTGACTATAGATTTTCATAGTAAAAAATTCAAATTAGTCATGTTTTTGAAAACATATTCATGTTCTCTAGTTTGTGATGCTAACTCAGACTCTAATCTATACATGAGAGGACTGCACATATGAAAGAGGACTAGACACATATATATTTTTTGGATGAGTGGAGAAAGTAGACTATACCGATATGATAAAACAAATCTATATCAGAGCTCGTAAGAATCAAATAATCATGAGAATAGAAGATGTAGAGATTTATTTGCTTCTAGTTGACATTTTGGACAACTAAACTACATTTAAAGATCACCATAGTTGAATAAAATAACTAGGACAAGAATGTAGATGATTAGATTAGAAAGTTGAGCATGCACATAAGAATAATTTGGCACATAATAAATTTAGCATATTCCTATAGAATTTACTTAACATGTACAACTGATGAGTCTCATGGAAATGACAAAGTCATCAATAATATAAGCTAACTCAATAGAAGTGTAATGATAATAATGTTTTTCTTGAAGTTCCTTGGATGCCTCATATTGTAGTTCCACTTTCATATTTTAGATCTTTCTTTATTTATTTGACTTGAAATGATGTTTCACCTTTTCAAAACACATGGTGCTTCCTTCACAGAAATCACATTATATAGGGATGTAAAAGATAGAACCGATGGTTGGAATAAGGGTGCAGACACCATAGTCAATTGAAATAATTCAATACAACAAAATATGAATGTGTCAGAACTACTCGAATGAAATTTACTAGGTGAAAAAGGTATTATTTATGCATGGAGGATAGTAATGTTCAATGGGTCCTAAAAATAGAATCTCATGATTAATGGAAAACACCCACTCTAATACCAATGTTAGGCATTTTAGGAGCCTATACGAGGATTTATTTTAGGTAGTGTAAAATAGAGCTGAACATATAGAAAAAGATAATATTTAACGCACCAAACTATTATTTCATTCCATTACCAATCTATACAGGTCATTTACAAATATATAGGAAAACTCTTTCTTATTATTGGGGAGATTATATCTATACTAATCTCTCACCCAAATACTCAATCTCTTACATGAGTAACATATAAAAATATACAACCAACTATATATTAACCAAAAAATAACTAATCTACAATTGTAATATTGCTATAACAATATTACATCAATTAATTACTGACCCAAAATATCTAACAATGTAACTATATGTTATAGTTAATTATTAATCTTTTAATTATTCACATTATGATATACAAATTAATATGAGGGATAATTATTCCCTAACATTCCAACAATGCCCACATGTTGTTGACATATCATAAAAGCATGCAAGGAGGAACTTTGAAATCACTAATTCTCAAATAACTGAAGTTTGAGATCTATATAAACCAATTTCCCCATCTTTTTATCTCTATAGTAGTTGTAACTAATATTCTCATGTTGAAGAATTCCTTTTCAAAAAACTAAATGATGAAATGAATAAAATAATAATTTAATATTTTGAAGTGAAAAGTGTTCTCCTTCAATGCCAATTGGGGATAAAATTCATACACCATTGATTTCCTAAAATCATCCACTGTATACAATCATTCAAAATATGTTTAACTCACTAAAACATAAATGAGATACAAATTCATATAGAATTTTGAGGTGAATTTTACCTCCATGAGTTGATTGTGAATGGCATCACTGATTAACTACTCCCAATTAATATATTGATTATTTTTAAGGATGATCGAAATGAATATATACATCCATGTCTAAACTTTATTTTCCATTTTATTTCACACTATCCTATGCAATATTGTGACCATGTCACTTATCTCATATTTTAAATAAGATCTTGCAATATTTTTTAGAATCCAAGTAGAGGAATGTTTCAGATTAGTCAACCATTCTTTGTTGACTTGTTTAGAACATGCCGTACTATTGTCATCGTAAAAGCTTTGGGATGACTTAGGGGTTAGATGCACAAAAGATTCACAATCTGAAAGGCAAAAATGTTGTAAATTTGCCTAGGAGCAAAACTCACTACCAACTCCCCTTGGGGATCTCTTACCTCCCTTGTCTCCAAATTATAATATTTGCCATGATTAAAACTAACTTAAGAGACTATAATGACATTGGTAATGTTGCCACCTATGCCAATTCACTATCACAAATACTTTGACCAAAATCTATCTTATGCACTATGTTTATTCATTTTGAGAAATCATCCAAGTTGATATGGCCTAATGATGTCAGTGATATTTATAACATTGGAATGTAGTGGTGAAGGAAGTGCCACACCTTGAAATTGATACTTCATGATTTTGTTACCTTTATTTGAAATCTCATTTTTTAAAGTAAGAGACGAAGACATCAATTTGACAACAAAACTAATAATTTTGAAAATTTATAGAAAAGCTTCTTATTTGCAAATAATGATATAATTACAAATAAAAGTTTATACTCACAAGTAGATCATGAAAATTACTCCAACATATTTTTAATGCTCCCTATGTGAATTCTAATTTTCCCTTAACCAATTTTCCTACTTGTAACTACAACTATAAAAATTATTCTATATTATTTATGAAAAACTTTTTCGACTAACAAAAATGAATTGAATAAATTATAAAAATTTTGTTTTCAAATTTTAAAACATTTTCCCTATTCCTTGTGATTTTTTAAATTTTTGAAATTTAAAAATCCCACAATTTTTATTTTTTATTTTTATTATCAATGCTCAACATTTTTTAAGGGAATCTTGTGACCATGCAATCTTCAATTCATGAACTAAAATGATAAAAAAAAATTCACCCATCAATTCCATCCCCAATTGTTACCAATTCAGTAAAACCAAATTTTTACCTTAAAATACCTTATTTTTTTTAACATCTTCCTCCAAGCCAAAACCATACCAATTCAAAAATCATGATATTCAAAGTTTTAATTGGTAAATGAAAAATATTTATGCCAAAATTTTGCTTATTCCCTTTTGCCTTTTTTGAAATTTTTTATCACCTTCCATTTTGGTGTATGACTAGCCATATGATAGTTGTATGATTTAGTGCTGGGTAGGAGAAACCAAACAAAAAAAATTGCTCAAACTTCTTCACTAGTGGGTCATATGATACATCATTGGTTGAAGGAGATTAAAAAATTAAAAAAATTTGCTTATTTTATAGGTCATATGACTTTGACAACTAAAAAAAAGGAAATAAATTTTAAATTTTTAAATAAATCTTCTCATTTTGGGGGGCATACAACCCATGTGGTTCCTAATAATATAATCATAAGTTTTAAAATGAAGTTTGTATTTTTTGCCTAAAATCTGATTATGTCTATGTAGCACCCAACTCAGTCTTGGAAATAATTTATGAAAGTTTACATATTTTGTCAAAAATTCTAATCATGGGGGAGGCATACAACTTATATGGTGCCTCCTTGGAATAAATTGAAGATTTAAACAAAAATTATTCAAACTTCCCAAAATACATTTATGTAGCTTGCATGGTGTGGCTAGGAGGAAAGAGAAAGAAAGAATTGAAAAAAAATGGTAGACCTTTCCCTTTCTTCCATGTAAAAGATGTTATGCTCTCATATAGAAAATATTTTTAAAAACCTCTATAAACTTGCATGACCAAAAATCCTTTCTTTTTTTTCAATTCACTTCCCTTTTGTGAACTTGATAAAATTTCTTCTCGATAGTTGTTGGCTAAAAAATTGATGGAAATTCAATTTTTGAAATGTTAAAATTACCAGAATGAACATGCAAATTGAAAAGATAATTTTGAATGGAAGACAAACTTATTTTAACACTACCCAAGAAAGAAATGGTATTTTCATGATTAATGAAAAAATCAATGAATTTGCATGTAGGCTTGACAAATAAACTTTAATTTACACCATTTAAAACATGCAATTTGGAAAGTGGAAGTTTGCATTTACATGGATTTTAGAAATGTAACTTGCATTTTCATGGTTTATGGAAGCATGGTTTTCATTTGCATGTCTTATGGGAATGGAATTTAGATTTGCACAAAAATGGAAATTCAAAACATTTTTGCAATTTACATGAAGTTTTAAAATGCTTTTGGAATTTTTTTTAATGCAATTTAAACAAAAACTATTTTTTTGGTAATTTACACGCAAATCAAAAATAAAATTGAAAATTGAATGAAAACTCTTTAAAAAAAAAACACTAAAGTCAAAAAAGATTTTGAAAATTGCATGGAAATTGAAAAGTTTTTGCAATTTTCATAACTTATGAAAAAGTAACATGTATTTGCACAACTCATGAAAAGCAAAATGATTTTTGTAATTTACAAAGAATGCCAATGAAAATTTTCATGAGATATTCAAATTTGCTTTTAAACAATTTGGGATAAAAATCAAATTAGTCTTAAATTTTTAATTAATCAATAAGTAATTAAATCTTTAGATTTTTTTCAAAATTTAGACCGTTTTGGGTGAAATTAAAATTTCTTAACTATTTATTAAAAATTCAATTTTCCATTGGTTTTTTTATGATTTTAAAAAAATATACGACAACATAATTCAACTTCTAACTATTCATCATCTAATCCCTCAATGTTATTTATTTGTCCTCTAGTTGCAGTGCTTCGAGCAACATGTTGATTCAATGCATGCAATTTTATCTTACTACATTGATGCACATTATCATTTGTTTAAAATAAATGAATATATTTGTTAAAATATTCCTTTTCAAATATTTCAAGCTAAACATTTGTTCTAGTCATAAATTATATCAATCTTTAATGGTTGGATTAACATCTCCTAGATTTGTTAGAAGTTTCCAAAGATGTTTTTTAGTTTGATTTTGTTGTCTAAAAAACTCATATGGTTTTAAATTTTTTCCATAATAAATTTAATTTTCTTGTACTTATATATAGAGGTTTATTCATTACTAGAGGCAATTGTCCCAAACCCCCAACAAAAATCATAAACCTTCCACCAAAGCATATATCAAAATTTTCTATGAATGTTTGGTATAGTCAAGAATCTATATTTTTTAGCATATTTTACCATATAAATATTATCTCAATAATAAAAATATACATAACATGTACAATTTATTCATAAAATTTTGTTAACCTTATTACTTCTATTTTTTTTAAATTTAAAATAGGCAGTCCCAAGGTTGTATGTATTATTGATGTAACAATATTAAATATTGCATCTCTAATTGGAGAAAGTAGTAAAAAGGGGAAACATTATGGTTGTGATGAATCCAAAAGTGCTAGTTTAATCCATCTTGATAGATAAAATGACTTATATCAACCCTCCTTTATGAAGTATAACATTAAGTTTATGATATTCAAATTGTAATGACTTGATATCTGACATGGAAATAAATGTCAAACCTTGTCTTTCTAAAAGTCCTATATCGATTGTGGCTTTGTCAAGTGTTAATATTTATCATTTTATGATTGTCAATCCCCATGCCAATTTTAAAAGTAACTAACATACATGACACATTTGTATAGGGGTGATTAGAATTTTAGTTAGAGTTGCATCAAAAAAATGAATCCTTTGTAATTATCAAATTGAACCATTATATATGTAGATGGTTCAGGGGGTACTAATGCTAGTGTGTGTACAATACTTTAAACATATCCAAGTGCACCATTGACAAGACCTAATTTTGTCCATAATTTTTTAGTGAGAATAAACCTTGTGCTAATAGTAATCAATAATTCAACTTCTAATTATTCATCATCCAATCCAATAACATTATTTATTTATCCTATAATTATAATGTTTCGAGCAATACACTGATTCAATGGGTACAATTTTCTCTTACTACATTGATGCACATTCTCATTTGTTGAAAATAAATGAATATTTTCATTAATATCTTCCTTTCAAGATATTTCCAATGAAGAATCTATTCTAGTCATCAAAAACTACCAATCTTTAACATTTGGATTAATATCTCTTAGATTTGTTAAAAGTTATTGAAACCATTGTTGTTCTTCAGCTTTATCTTATTATTTAAAAAAACACATCTAGTGTAAAAATGGTTCTAAAGTTGTTCTATAATAATTTTACTTGTATTGTAATTTCATATGGGGGTTTATCCATTATTAGACTTAATTGTCCAAAATCCCAAACAAAAATCACAAACCTTCCAACAAAGAACATATCAAAATTTTCCCACCATCTTAATTATGGATATTAAATATTTAAGTATAGTGGTTTTCTATCCCTAGTTTATCTCCTGTGATCATATAGCTATCAATGATATTCCTTACCTTTATGTAAGACACTCTCATCCTACTTGATAGGTTTCTGGAGACATTATATAATATTGCTACTCTTTGTTTTATGTATCAATTTTTTACATTCAACTCCTTCATGAATGTGATGTTTTTTGATGTTAACACTTGAGATTTATGTATCTTGGAAAAATATATTTTTGTTCCTTTCACATACATATATTATAAAAGTTGGGGAAATGTTGTGGTTATGATAACTCTAAAAGTGCTAGTTTAATCTCTTCAATAAGATAATATTATTAATATCAACCCTTTTCTATAACTAATCTTCATTTATCTATGTCTAATTATAATAATCACAAAAATAATCACCTTTCATGCATCATACTTTTAGAAATACATTTTCATGGTGGCTATGGTTATTTGTAAATAATGTCTTGTATCTATGTTGATACCATTCCTTATATCCATACAGATTTGATCAATATACTCTTATTTCATCATTCAAAGAATATAACTCAGTAGATTCTTAAAAGTGAACAACCAAAAAGGGCACATGAGAAGTTTATATCTATATGATACTTTTCATGCAAAGAGGTGAAAAAATAAAAATAAAATATTTTTAAATCCTTCTATTATTTCAACTAACCACATAATTATAATATAAAATTTATGACTAAAGTTTATGGGATAACCCATATTTGGGATCTTTATTTTGATCATAAAATAATTTTATATAATTTGTTTACTCAAAATAGTTGGTGTTTATTTTTTAAGTCTGTAAACCATAGGGACAAGTGGTCCTCATCATTAAATTTGATTCTTCCTTATTTTTCAATAATACAATATTAAAATGGGAAATAGAGAGAAACATAGAATTTGATATATATAAATAGTATAACAAGTTTATGATATTAAAATTATATGCATTTTATATTAAAATGGGAAATAGAAATCAACACACACACACACACACACACACACACACACACACACACACACACACACACACACACACACACACACACACACACACACACACACACACACACACACACACACACACACACACACACACACACACACACTACAAATATAATATTAAAATTATGATATTCAAACTACAATGAATTAACATGTGATATAAAAATAAATGTCAAACCTTGTATTTATGTAAGTCCTATATCAATTGTGGCATTGTCAAATGTTAATCTTTGTGATTTTAGGATTGTCAATACCCATGCCAATTTCAAAGATAATTCACATACACAACCCCTTTGTATATGGGTGATTGGAATCATAGTTGGAGTTGTATCAATAAAATGAATCTTTTGTAGTTATCAAACTGAACCATTACATATGTAGGTGGATTAAGGGGTGACAACACTCATTTGTATACAATTCTTAGAACATATCTAAGTGTACCATTGAGAATAATTTATTTTATCCATAATTTTTTAGTGAGAATCACCCTTTCACCAATAGTAATCATTAATTCAACTTCCAAATGCTCATCATATAATCTCACAAAATTAGTTATTTGTCCTCTAGTTGCAATGCTTTGAGAAACAAGATGATTCAATGCATATAATTTTATCTTAGTACACTGATGTACATTCTCAATTATTTCAAATAAATGAATATGTTCATTTAAATCTTCCTTTTCAACTATTTTAAGTGAAACATTTGTTCTAGTCATAAAAAATGTTAGTCTTTAATGATTAGATTAACATCTCTTAGATTTATTAGAAGTTTTTTTTTTTAAAAAAAAAAAAAATTAGTTTGATCTTGTTGTCTAACAAACCCATCGAATGTAAAAACCATTCTAAAGTTTCTCCATAATAAATTTTATTGCCTTGTACTTTCATATAGAGGTTTATCCATTGCTAGAGGTAATTGTCCCAAATCCTCAAAAAAATCATAAACCTTCCACCAAATCACATATCAAATTTTCCTATGAATGCTTGGCATAGTCGAGAACATATATTCTCAAGCATATTTTGACCTATAAATCTTATCTTAACAATAAAAATATACCTAAGATGTATAATTTATTCTTGAAAGCTTGTTAAACTTGTTCCTTTTAATTTTAAGAAATCTAAAATAGGAAGTCTCAAGGTTGTATTTATTGTTGATGCACCAATGTGAAATGTTGCATCTCTAATTAGAGAAAGTAGTAAAAATAGGAAACATTATGATTGTGATAAATATAGAAGTGTTACTTTAATCCCTTCCATAAGATAAGATGACATATATCAACCCTCATCTATGACTAATATTCATACATCTATTTATAATTCTCTTAATCACTAGGAATAGTCATATTGTCATGGTGGTTATGGTTTTCACTGAAAGATTAAATTGCACATGAACTTGTATAAAAAAATAGTGTTTTTGGATCTAAATAAAATAGCTAGGACAATAACGTAGATGCTTAGATTGGAAAGTTGAGCATGTATATAAGAATCATTGGGCACATAATACATTTAGCATATTCCTATATAATTTTATTAACATGTACAACTAATGTGTCTCATGGTATTAACAAAGTCATCAATAATATAAGATAGCTCAATATAAGCGTAATGATAATGATGTTTTTCTTAAAATTCCTTGGATGCCTCCTACTATAGTTCCACTTTCAGATTTTAGATCTTACTTTATTTATTTGACTTGAAATGATGTTTCACCTTTTCAATACAATTGGTTCTTCTTTTAGAGAAATCAAATTATATAGGAATGTAGAAGATAGAATCAATGGTTGGAATAAGGGTGCAAAAACATAGTCAACTAGAATAATTGAATACAATAAAATATGAATGTATCAAGACTCCTCAAATGAAATTCACCAAGTGAAAAAGGTATCATGTATGCATGGAGGATAGTAATGTTCAATGGATCCTAAAAATATAATCTCATGATTGATGGAAAACACCCGATCTAATACCAATGTTAGGTTTTGTCTATTTTTATAATGGAAATCACTTGAACTTGAGTTGAAATTCATCTCATATATTTATTTTAGAGTTTAGTTTATTTTTATATGTTTTAAATATGCACATACTTGCATGAAAAACTTAATGAAAATAGAAGCTGCTAAAAATAACAAGTTGAGTTTCATTTGTTTTTAGAGTTCCAAAATTTGCATGTCAACTCCAATTCTGAGTTAAGGCTTATTTATGCATGGTTTTTAATTATTTAAATTATTCAATACAAGTTATTATTTTAGAACCTTTGCCTATTGATAATTTATTTATCTTGATAGTATTCAAGTTAATTAATAAAGACTTGCCCCACATAAATTTAAAGTAATTGCAACACCCAAGATATCCCATGTATGTAAATTTCACTTACATATACTTCTAACAAGACACAAATATGAATAAATCATTTTTTCCTCCTAGTAAACTGTAAAAGAAACAAAATTAAAGCATAACCTATTTCAATCTCCCCCCAAAAATTCTAATTTTCCATTTTTAAATATCTAAAACATATTAACTTGAAGTAATAAATATTTTATAGCTTTTGAACACTCTCAAACCCAAATTTGAGGCAAGTTGTATTTTTTTTTTCATATTTTGAAATTTTAAAAGACATAAATTACAAATGTGATATCAAAAAGTTATCAATACCATATAAACATGGCGTCATAAAATATTTTATACAAAAAATTGAGTACAAAAATTGTTTAAATTTTTTCATAAAATTTCAATATTAAAAATGAAAAAAGGATAATATACTTTGGCTTGAAAGTCCTTAAAATATCTCATCTCATATCTATAAAATATATTTTATAAAATATTTTAAAAGCAAATAAATATATAAACATTTTTTGGTAATTGAATATACCCTTGAGCAATGCACATTGATTCATGACTTTAGATCATAGTTTGCTTTCGAAATATTTTTGTAGATTGAAATCTAAGATTCAAAATTGTGAAATTTACATATGAATTAAATATAAACAACACAAGATGAAGACAAAGACTAGATTAATTTATTAAATTGGTAGAGAGAGACTATTAATAATATAATATTACTTATTAGGATGATAAATTGATACAAGACAAAGCTGCTTAATTAATAAAAATGCCTAGGATTAAAATGTGGGAATGTCATGATTTTATGGGAGCTCTCCCTGAGCATCTTGGGCTTGGTGTTGGATCCACTACACCATAATCCTCCACATTATAATATAGTCTAAATAATTAATAATTGGTGGCATATGTATTTTTTGAAATTGTTTTCATTATATATAATTAAAACCATTTCATTTTATTTCATAGAAAAATAACATTGCATATCATTAAGGAAATGTCACATATAATAACATCCTAATCTCATAAATAAAATGAAACTAACAGTAACAAAAAATCACATATAAAAATCTAAGTTGTTATGGTTAAAGAAAAAGCACATAAAACTATGAAGGAACTTCATGATCATTACGATCTAAAAGGATGCCACATGTCAAGCCAAATGCCTCCGTGAATGTTGTCACCCCATGATTGCTAGATGGCCTCCGCATGGTGGCTTATGATTAGTGCATTTCATCAAAGGTATGGACACTTGAGGAATATAAAGTTAAATGAAAACAAAATTTTACTTCAAGACTATTGTGGTCACTTTTGTATAAATATTTAGTTTATAGCATAGTCTAATTATGGCCCCATTTTATGCATATAGAGTAATTCTCAAACATAAAACATTTGTGGCCACTTCACTCTAATTTAAGATAAGGTTCACACTTTAAACATTATATCACTTGGGACCTTATTAATTAAGAACATGATCACAATTTTTAATAAACTCATGTATTTATGGAATGTATTTGAAAATAAAATGGGTTTATAAAGTGTATTTATATCAACTTAATTATTGTGAGGGAAGACAAGGAAGCCAAATGTCACACCAAAGGACTCTGTGAATGATGTCACCTTGTGATCGCTAGATGGACTCCACATGGTGCCTTGTGAACACTACGTTTCATCAAATGTGTGAATTCATAAAGAATATAAAGTGAAATGAAATAAAATGTTCACTCTAAGGTTATCATGGTAATTTTGTATAATGCTTTATGTTTACCATATTCTAGTTACATCAACTTATATACATATAGCATAAGTCTTAAACATAAATATTTTTTGGACAATTCACTTTAATTCAATATAAGGTTCATGATTTAAACATTATATAAATTTAGACCTTAGTAATTTTTAATATGATCACATTTTTTAGTGGATTAGTGGATTTTTAAAATGGATTTGAAAATATAATGGGTCAACAGAGTTGTTAAAATCATGAATGTGAATTCTATGATTGTATTATACCCCATGATCCCATAACTAATAGGTGATTTATGTGGGTATCATATTTTGGCTATCTCTAGACTCGTAGGGTTTATATGTTAGAATTAAAATTCTAATGAGTATGTATATGACCATAGTATAAAAGTGAACTTCATAATCTCAACCATTTTATGATCATACCACGTGGAGGGTCATGATTCTCCAAGGCAATTTTAATGACAAAGTCATCATATTACAAAGTAAATGTGATGATCATGTCAAGTGACCACTCAATATTGAACATAGGTCATGTTTATATTTCATTTTTTTATCACTAAATAATCATGCACGTAACCCATTAAAAATAAGAGAGATTTATAAGATCCTAATGGATCTATGGGTTTGTTAAAATATTCTTAGTTATCAAATATTCCATCGACTTCGAAGATGACATAGACATTTGAATATGCATGATGGGTCACTATGCATATTAATTCACAATGAAAATAATATTAAAATTGTGATGCATAAGAGGGACAATATTCTTAGTATCACACATACCAATATTATTTTTAATAGTTGATTGTATACAACACTCACTATGAAAATTCAATACAAATAACCTAAATTTTTATAAAAGTAAAATAATTAAAAATGATACAAAAAACTAATGAATTTGATGTAGATTTTTTTCTCTTTTTTAATTCAATTTTTTTGAATTTCCACTAAAAAAATAGTATTATCAATATCCTCTAACCAATATTTTTCTAACTATTTTCTTTTTCAAAAATAATTTTTTAATAATTAGACAAAATATTTAGATTGGACAATTTTATATGTAACTAATAACAATATGTGATTGCAATAAAT
>JARHVA010002003.1:2375000-2422500 GCA_037957365.1 Torreya grandis | reverse complement strand
TTGTTTTCAAAAAAAAAATCGTCGAGTATAAAAATTGTTATAAAGTTTGTTTTTAATCATTTTACTTGTATTGTAATTGCATATATAATTTTATCCATTATTAGGGGCAATTATCCCAAATCCCCAACAAAAATAAAAAACCTTCCACCAAAATACATATCAATTTTTTTTATGAATGCTTATTATGATTGATAATCTATATTTAAATCATATTTTGACCTATAAATCTTATCTCAACAATTAAAATATACATAACATGTATAATTTAATCTTGAAAAATTGCTAACCTTAATCCTTAGAATTTTTCAAACTCTAAAATAGACAGTCTCAAGGTCGTATGCATTGTTGGTGCACCAATGTTAAATGTTGCATCTCTAATTGGATAAAGTATTAAAAGTGGGAAATTTTTTGGTTGTGATAACTCCAAAAGTGCTAGTTTACTCCCTTGAATAAGATAATATAACTTATATCAACCATACTCTATGACTAATTGTCATACATCTATCTCTACTCTTAATCATAGAAATAATCACGTTTCATACATCATTATTTTATAAATACATTGTCATAGTGGTTGTGGTTATCATTTAAAGAGTAAATGACACGTGAACTTGTAATAAAAAAATGATTTGGGTTTTTAACCTCTCAAACATATATTTCAAGGAAACTATATGTATAGTTAAAAAAAAGGAAATTATATATCTTTCAAACTTATAGATTTAAAGGAAAATCTATTTATTTCATTTATAAAGACTTTCCACACATAAATTTGAAGTAATTTGAACATATAGGATGTCCTACTTATGTAGCATTCAATTGCATATAATTATAAAAAGACACAAGACACTAATATGAATAAATCATTTTTTCCCATCCAAAAGAAAAAAAATTAAAGCATAACCTATTTCAATCCTCCCAATAAAATTCTAATTTTCCATTTCCAAAGTTCTAAAACACATTAAATTCAAGTAATAAATATTTTATACCTTCAAAACATTCTCAAAAACCCAAATTTGAGAGACATAAATTACAAATATGATATCAAACAATTACGAATACAATATAAACACAACGTCATAAAATATTTTATACAATAGAAATTGAGTACAAAAATTATTTAAATTTTTTCATAAAAATTCAATATCAAAAATGGAAAAAAAAGATAATATACTTTCCAAATTTCTAAAACACATTAAATTGAAGTAATAAATATTTTATACCTTCAAAACATTCTCAAAAACACAAATTTGAGAGACATAAATTACAAATATGATATCAAACAATTACGAATACAATATAAACACAACGCCATAAAACATTTTATACAATAGAAATTGAGTACAAAAATTATTTAAATTTTTTCATAAAAATTCAATATTAAAAATGGAAAAAAAAGATAATATACTTTGACTTCAAAGTCATTAAAGTATCTCATATTATATCTTTAAAATATTTTTCCAAAATATTGTAAAAATAAACATATATACAAACATTGTTTGGTAATAGAATATAACCTTGAATATATTTTTGAAATTAATTTAATATCTTACAACCATTAAAATTTAGTCACACAAGTATAATAAATTATTCAGACAATTGATAAAAAATTCATTATTATCATGAGTGAACCAAAAAAAATACATAACAAAAATATAATACTATTATTTTTTTGATGATGAATAAAAAAAACACGTAAAATCAAATATAAGTTGAGAAAGGTAAGCAACTTAAAATAAAAGTTCAATTATTTTAAGTAGAAGTGATAAAATAACGGAGAATAGAATATGCATTGAATGAGAAAAAACCTTGATGTGAATATAATAATCTCATCAACATCATTATATTTTTATACTAAAGTTTAGCTTGTTGAGAAGGTGTTGGGTAATAAACATGACTATAATATTTTGGGTTATTTGGAGAGATGCAATAATATTCAACCAAAGGAATTTCAACAAAAATAAGTTTAGGTGTACTAGAATTATGGTGGTTCAGACACTCATTTCTTCTAAAGCTCTGTCCTCTCCAAATCTATCTCCTTTTATAATGAGCACTTAACTCAGAGACAAGATAATTTCATGAGTCAAATTTTAAGGAGGATCTTAATCCTTCTAGTTTTTCAAACAAGAGAACACTCAATACTTAATGAATTAAAATAGGCCCTAATCTTTCAAAACCAGATAAAACATTGGAGTCACCACTAGAAGAAATCTTCTAGGATATCATAGATCACAAACATCTAGTGATACATTATGAAATTATACTTTCTTGTAATGAATGATGAGATAGAGAAATAAAGACACTGAAAATCTAGATTCATGTTCAAAAAGAGAAAATCACTTTAAAACATGAACAAATAACAATTTTATATAAGAATTTTTGGCAACACACGTTCCAAAGATATTATCCCTGGTAATGGTGATAGCAAAGTGTTAGTTCTCAGTTGTATACCTCTAAAATTCGTCCTTACAAAATTGAAAAGATGGAAAACATAGATGATAAACCTAAATTATGACATTATAGTCGGGGAAGGGTTTAGCATCTGGATAGACTAAACATAGATAATAACAAGAATACACTGATAAAAGATATAGTTAGTTCCCTGCTACTTCTAGCTTTGCCTAAACCAAGATAAGGTGACCTATGGGTTGGTCAAAAGGAGGGATACTATAGTTCAATATCCAAAGGATTATTGGCACACATACACATCAGATCAAAGCATAACCAAAATTTCTTAGTTCACTCAGGAAGAGTTGTCACATAGACTGAGCAAATGCTTTTAAATCATATACAATCTGCTAAAGATAGATGGAAATGTGATTGTAATTTTTATTTCTTTATAAACTATTGACAACTAAGATCCAAATGGAAAATTACAATGCTAGTCTTCAAAGATCAATCAAAGACACATTTCAAATCTATAAAACTTGTACATCTATGGGAAAATAACACTTAATAATTTAGAAAATATGTATTATTTATAGGGGTAGGATAGGTAGGATGAGTTAGATATATTTAAAGGGGTATGGTGAATTTCAATAAAGGGAATTTCTTAAAAAATTGTGATATCATTCATTCCAAGATGTAAGAGACTAACAAACAAGCTAAAAGAATATTACATATGATTTGCATTCATTGATACCAATCCAATGCAAACATTAAAATGACCCTTGAAACCCCCAAAACACCTAATTTAAAGGTAAGTCTCTAAAACTTTCTCCTATCAACTCCATAAATACAGGATATCCTTAAAATATTATCAACAAAACATTCCCAAATTATAATGGAGAAAGGAATTTATAATCAGAGTTCATTGTCAGAATGACTAACATTAAGAGACATAAAACCCAATATCTAATCAATAATGCATGAAGAATGTGTTATTACACTTCATCAACAAGAAAGAGTAGAAATCACATATGGTTTCCATTAGCTTTAAAGTAAATCTACAAACATCAATGTTCAGAATGTAGACATAGTGAAAAGCACAGTGGATTTACTATGAAACAAGGGGAAGATATAGATAAATTATCTCAAAGTTTGCTAATGACTAAACTGAAGCAAACACCTTAGAAACATAAGCAAAAAACATAGCAATAAATACTGAAAATAAAAAAATCTCTATAAATAGGAGATTTATGAAAGTTAAAAAGCCTTTTTAAAGAGAATAAGCCCACTTTACTTATACAAAATTTTCTCACCCAAAATATTCCTAAAATATGGTCCATCTAGAAGATATCTTTGCATATGACTAGAAGCTCATGCTCTGCAAGGTAATGATTTTAGTTGTCCATGTCATGATGAAGATTGATTTGCCCAACTGGATATTTGATGCAATTGAGTTTGTGGGAGAATATTATTCCTAAGTACAAATTGATTTTGTCTTTATGTGTAACTATTTTTCCCTTTTCTTCAACTAATCATTTGCCCACTTAGACTGAGGATGATGTGTCAGCTGATGATCAAGTTACCATTTTCTCCATAAATAATAAAAAACAAAATAAAGAATAAATGGAGCCTTAATCTTTAGCCTTCATGAAAGAATAAAGAATATAGAAATTACTCTTCAATCTTCTAGTCATTTCTAAAAGGAGCCTCCATGATGGCTTCCTTCCTCTTCCACTAGAACAAATTAGGTCATCATCACATACCTTAGTCACAAACATGTTTGTAGCACTAAATTCACCTCCATGAGCTCTGTCAGTGTATTTTGGTTCCTTTACCTCTTTGATTTCTTATGGTGAGCCTGAAATTCCTTTAATGATTCTACTTTTATGCCCCATACTCTATTTTATAAGATTCCACACTTTAGGGAGTGACCAAAAAGATGTTACTTGTCCCATTCCATACAAGCTACTTCTCATTCTTAAGAGGTTCTATTGTAGGGTGGAGATGAATGAGATCAACACTTATCTCTTGTTTGCCTTTTTGTTCTAAAGGTTAGTGCTAAACCCAATAATGATATGTGGCACATTTTTCCCTTCCAATTTTTTTTGTAATTCACATGCATATTTTCACTTGGCAAGATATCAAAACTTATGTGCATGTTTGCATCTTGGTGGAATTTCAGGACTCAGTTGCACATTTGAACATTTGTAAAGGTTCATAACATCTTTGCATCTTTGCACTTGCTTTCCTATTTAAAATCTCCACTACAGTTTAGATTTTTTGAATTTTACATGGACCTTTGACATGACATTGGTGTAGTTTTAAAACATTCTTAGCTTTACTTTTGATATCACTTACCTTGGGCTTTAGATATCTACCTGCATTTTGGAAGTTGCATGTCCAAAATTGTTTATTATGTTGCAATCTCTGCTACCGTTCCATCATGAAATTTTGCATGGTTTTGAAATGACATATAAAACAACTTATCCTCTTACATGGTTAAACCTTTGCAGAAGACTATCAAAATAATCTTCAACACTAACTATGCCATGAACTTTAGAGATCAACTATAGGTGAGTGGCATGGTCAGACAAAGACAATATAAAAATAGTGCATCCATCCATCTGCTCAAAAATATGGAGGTCAACTTTCCTAAGCCTTTTTCCTTCTCCCACCCACTCTACAACTCTAGAATTATATTGCAACTTGGGTTCCCCCCACATGAGAAATACATTTGAAGAGATGAGTTAAAGTACTTAATGAAGATGAGGATGCGGATGCCATTAAATAATTTATTAGAAAATGCCCTTATAACACTCCTCCTTTGCCTTTGACTGAATCAAAGAGCATTAATTTTCCCTATTCTCATGACCAAACATTACATTTTCATGGTATGATATTCTACCCTAAAACTTCTCTTTTCCATACTTGCCATCCAAGTCAGCCAAGATGCATTCATAATTTAAAGTTGCATTGTGATGTTGCATTCCCATTTGAAAATTTTTCTGGACTTGAGCCTTTGACCTTCGCATGGACATTTGGATTTCTTTTTTATGGCACATGTCATGGGATGTGGGGTTTTATATGTACTTTATAAATTGCATGATTTTTTTTTAATGCAACATTGTAATCCCCTCCCAAAGTTAGGATACCTTGTCCTTTGCAACAAAAATGTTAGGCTTAGCCTTTTTTTAACACTTAGTCATTTTTTTAATTTTTTCATGACTCCCTTCCACCACAAAACCTTGAATTGAAACATGCGTAAAAAACATGAAAATATTAATTATTAGTCAAACCAAACTTTATGATGTTTGCACAACATGATTTTAAGAGAGGATCTTTATTTTAGGTGAGCATTTCTTTTGGGTTTCCTTTAGAGGGAAATACTTTAAAATTTCATAGACTCAATTTTTAGGAAAGGGAACAAATTGCTTAGAATAAATTTTGGCACTAACATACGTGATCACATTGTTTAGTGGACTAATGGATTTGAAAATATAATGGGTCAACAGAGTTGCTAGAATCATGAAAGTGAATCCCTTGATTGTATTGTACCCCATGATCCCATAACTAATAGGTGATTTATGTGGGTATCATATTTTGGCTATCTCTAGACTCATGGGGTTTATATGTTAGAATTAAATTCTAACAAGTATGTTGATGGGCATAGTATAAAAGTGAACTCTATGGGACCAACCATTTTTTGATCATGCCACATGGAGGGCCATGATTCTCCAAGGCATTTTTAGTGACAAAGTCATCATATAATAAAGCAATGATGATCATGTCAAGTGGCCACTCAATATTGAACATAGGTCATGATTTTATTTCAATTTTTTGTGATTAATAAATAATCATACACCTAAGACATAAAAAATAAGAGAGATTTATAAGATCTTAACATATCCATGGGTTTCTCAAAATCATTTTAGTTATCAAATCTTTGATTGACTTCAAAAATGAGATAGACATTTGAATATGTATGATGGGTCACTATGCATATTCAATTCACAATGGAAATAATATTAAAATTGTGATGCATCAGAGGGACAAGATTATTAATTTCACACTTACCAATATTATTTTTAATATTTTATTGTATATAACACTCACTGTGAAAATTCAATAAGAAAATCTTGATTTTTTTGAAGTAAAAAAATTAAAAATGATACAAAAAAACTAATGAATTTGATGTAGACATTTTTTTTCTTTTTTTAATTATTATTTTTTAATTTCTGCCAAAAAATAGTCTTATCATTATCCTCTAACCAATATTTTTCTATTTTTTTATTTTTCCAAAATAAAAACTTTATAATTCGACAAAATATTTAGATTGCACATTTTTATATGTAACTAATAACAATGTGTGATTACAATATATATATATATATATATATATATATATATATATATATATATATATATATATATATATATATATATATAACAAGTACTAATGTTACACTTAGACTACATCTGGGATTTTTAACTAGAAAATAATTTTAGGTAATGTTTCATCTCCTCATAATGACTAGCTCCCATAGGTTCATTCATGAAATAAGTAGATGGACATCACCCAAGTAATAGTGGGATACAATGGTTTATACTTTATATAGCACATGGACGTTCAAAATAGAGTAACATTTCATCTTGAATGTCTAAGTTACATGGACATTCGAGCCAAATATGTAGAAACATTAGGAGTTGTCTCCATGGTAAAAATATTTGAAAAAAATAAAATAAAAATGTTGAAGAGATGTTAACTCAAATTAGTAAAAGGAGGAACAACATTCTAAAGGACATTTTTAGACCCATAGGACATTTCTAGACTCATGAATCTTTGAATTATTGGAGAAATCAGTATTATTGGTAGTCCCATAAACTATTTAATCTTGTGAATATAATTAAAATCATTTTATTTCATTTCATAAAAAAATGACATTACATGTCATTAAGATAATATCATATTTAATGGAATATCCTGCTTCATATCTAGTTGAGCCTAAGCTTGAGGGGCCTTCTCCATATAAAAATAAAATAATCCATTAGTATAAGAAAACATTCAATCTTAATATTTAACTTAATATAATAGTAACATAAAACTCACTTGTAGTAACATCAACCCCATGCAAAGCCATAACCATTATTATGAGGAAGAAGAGTTTGAGTATTTCATCTCATTGAATGTTTGCTTGATGCAATGTTTTTGCAGATGTAGAAAAAAGAAACTAAATATTTTTTCCAATAAAATTTAAATTGTTGGATGTTTACTTATCCTTTCCCATTATTGATTCTTTATATTTCCATTGCCCTATATTATATTGTCTACCATTACCAGTTTCTATAGACATCCTCTTTTCCTACAATAATTGTTTGAAAAGAAACAATACTATGAGGAATAAATCCCAATAGATTAATGGATAAAATAACTACAATTTGGAGTTGATTCAACATACCAATCTCTAAAGGAATACGATCCCTAAAGTAATTTCTAATCATCACCACCACTTGAAGGGATAAAAGATTTCTAATTGAGTTTGGAATGTGACCTGTAAATGAGTTATGCCCAATATCATGTGTTTGTAATTTTGTATAATTTATTAATGAGCCAAGGAATCTTCCACTTAGTTTATTTTTGTGTACAATGATGGAAAAAGAGCATAGTCTATCAGGTATGTTTCCCTTCATACTATTATATCCCAAATTAGATATTCCAAGTCTAAGAATATTACCCAAACTGGGAAAAAATGGTAGTTTGCAAGATTTAAGTATTAGTGAATATTGCCCAAACTTGGCAAAAATGGTAGTTTGCAAGATTTAAGTATTGAAGATTAGTTAAATTGTTCAATCCCGAAGGAAATTTTTCAATTAGCCAATTGTCATTGAGCATCAATATTTCTAGAGGAGGCCACACAGATGGTATGTATCCAATATATGCTTTTGGAAAAATACTGCCTTTAAATAATTGTGATAGATATTTAAAAACCTCAAACGAGGACTAAAATGCCATAGCTAAGAGGGAATTTCTCCAACAAGATTATTGTCAGCCAATGTCAATTCACTTAATGAGTACTGATTTGAAATCCATGGTTGAATTTAACCATCAAGATTACATGATGCCAGATACAAAGATTATAATTGAAATATAGGAATCCATGTAGTACTAATATTCAACACAAAATTGGATAAAATCAACTTAGACAAATTGGCAAGATTATGAAATAAAGTTTTTAAAATTGTATGATGGTGGTTTAGTGAGAGGGAGAGACTCTTTAAATTGGATGGCAATGCCATGAGGTATTATTGTCATGCCAAGAGGTGAAAACATAAAAATAAACTGTTTTTAAAGCCTTCTATTATTTCAACTAACCATATAATTATTTTATAAGGTTTATGATAAAATTTTATGGGATAACACATATTGATAATAAAATACTTTTATATAATTTGTTGACACAAAACAATCATAGATTCTTTATTAAGTCCATACACCATAGGGACTAATGGCCCTTATCATTAAGTTTTTCACATGATGACCTATGCACTCTCTTTACATTGGATGGCATGGATTTGATTTTTCCTTATTTTATAATAATACAATATTAAAATGGAAAATAGAGAGAAACACCAAATTTGATATATATAAATAGTATAACAATAAGTTTATGATATTAAAATTGTATGCATTTTATATTAAAATGGGAAATAAATATCAACACAAGTGTGATATATATATGAAATATAAAATTAAATTTATGATATTCAAACTATAATGACTTGACATGTGATATAAAAATAAATGTCAAACATTGCCTTTCTATAAGTCTTATATCAATTGCGGCTTTGTGAAAATGTGTTAAGCCTTATGATTTTAGGATTGTTAATACCCATGCTAATTTCAAATGTAATTAACTTAAACTCCCCCTTTGTATAGGGGTGATTGAAATTGTAGTTAGAGTTGCATCAATAAAATGAATCCTTTTTAGTTATCAAATTGAACCATTACATATTTAGGTGGTTTAGGGAGTGCCAACCATGGTTTGCATACGATGCTTTGAACATATCCAAATGTGCCATTGACAAGAATTGCTTTTTCCACATGTTTTTAGTGAGAATCACCAACACACCTATAATAATAAATAATTCAACTACCAAATGTTCATCATTTGATCCCACAACATTATCTATTTTTCCTCTAGTCGCAATACTTTGAGCAGTAGGTTGACTCAATACATATAATTTTATCTTACTACATCGATGCACATTATGCTTTGTTGCAAACAAATGAAAATATTCATTAAAATCCTCCTTTTCAACTATTTTAAGTGAAACATCTATTCTAATAATAAAAAATTGCCAATCTTTAAAGGTTGAACTAACATCTCTTAGATTTGTTAGAAGTTCCTAAAGACATTATTATTTTTTAGATTGATCTTATTCTCTAAAAAACTCATAAAGTATAAAAATAGTAGTATAGTTTTTTCACAATAAATTTTCTTGTCTTGTACTTGCATATAGAATTTTATCCATTACTAAAGGTAGTTATCCCAAATCCCCAACAAAAGTCATAAACCTTCCACCATAACACATCAATTTTTTTTGTGAATGCTTGACATAATATTCCATAATCTATATTTTCAAGCATATTTTGACCTATAAATCTTATCTCAACAATCAAAATATCCCTAACATGTCTATTTTCTTATAGAAAACTTGTTAACCTTATTTGTTCTAATTTTTCAAAATATGAAATAGACAGTGTCAAGGTCGTATGTATTGTTGATGCACCAATGTTAATTGTTGCATCTCTAATCGGATGAAGTAGTAAAAAGGGACAACATTGTAATTGTGATAACTCCAAAAGTGTTAGTTTAATCCCTCCAATAAAATAAGATAACTTGTATCAACCCTCTTTTATGACTAATCATCATACATGTATGTGTACTTCTCTTAATCATAAAAATAATCACATTTCATACATCATTATTTTATAAATACATTGTCATGGTGGTTGTGGTTATCATTGAAAGAATAAATTACACATGATGTTGTAAACAAAATTAATATTTTAGGTTTTTAACCTCTTAATATATTTTAAGAAAACTCTATATATAATTAAAAAAATAAAAAGATATGGAACTTTCACACTTATAAATTCAAACGAAAACTTTTTTATTTCATTTATATAAATTTAAAGTAATTTCAACATCCACTATCCTTGTAGCATTCAATTACATATAATTCTAACAAAGACTCTAGTATGAAAAAATCATTTTTTCCACCTGAAAAGTTGTTAAAAAAACAAAATTAAATCATAATCTATTTCAATCCTCCAAAAAAAAAATTCTAATTTTCCATTTCCAAAGTTCTAAAACACATTAATTTGAAGTAATAAATATTTTATACGTTTTAAACATTCTCAAATACACAAATTTGAGAGACAAATTACAAATATAATATCAAATAATTATTAATACAATATAAACAAAATGGTATAAAATATTTTATACAATAAAAAATGAGTACAAAAATTATTTAAACTTTTTCATAAAAATTATCTAAGCTTCAAAACATAAACAGCATAAGACGAAGACAGAGACTGGATTGTACTTATTAAAATGACAAATTGATGACAAAATTACCTCACATTAATTAATAATTGGTCGCATATGCATTTTTTTGAAATGGTCCTTATATATAAAATTAAAACCATATCATTTTATTTCATAACAAAATAACATTGCATGCATATCATTAAGGAAATGTCAGATATGATAACAGCCTAATCTCATAAATAAAATGCAGCTAGCAGTAACACAAAATCAACATCATCATTCAAATGCCCATTTTACTAAGGATGTCCTTTCCTTGGGCGCCGTCCGATGGGTGGTGGATCCACCGGCTGATAATCCTGCACATTGGAAGATAGAGAGAATGTATTTGGCACAATGCAGTGAATGAAGTTTGCAGATGGACGGACATCAACGATTTGGCCCGAATAATTGAAGCGATATTGGAATACCACCTCTTGAAAGGAGCGAATGCCATTCTCTACTAACACCTTCACCTTCGCTATAAACACACCCCGCGATTCAGCCTGGAAGCGAACATTCAGAATAACGTTCTCAGCACGGCACGCATTGCAAGTGTTTTTCACACGGATTTCATATGTTTTATAATCCGGTGGGTTCGTTCCATTCGTCCAACTGGCTTTAATGGAACGCCCTGCTTCACATTGGGCTGAGCCAGAGGGGCCTTCTCCATATAAGAATACAATAATCCATTAATATAAGAAAACGATCAACCTTAACCTTAGTATTTAACTAAAAAATAATAGTTGCAGAAAACTCACTTGCAGCAACATCAGCCCCATGTAAAGCTACCGCCATTATTACGAGGAAGAGGATCTTCCAGTATTCCATCCTGTTGAATGTTTTCCCAATGAAAACATATTTGCATATGTAGAAAAAAGAAACCAAATATCCTTTCCAATGAAATTGAAATTGCTGGACTTTTACTTATCCTTTCCCATTGTTCATTCCTTATATTTCCATTGTCCTATATTATATTAAATTAAATTATATTGTTTACCGTCGCCGCGTTCTACTCGCTTCATTCCAATATTTATTTTTATTTTTATTTATTTAACTTTGGTTCTGATGGTGTTACCTCCATTGTTTAATAGTTCCTAGTGTTAAATTTTGGGTTAATGAGAATAAATTCTTTAGAATTTTCTCATAATCAAATTAATTATTTGGATGTATATTAAAAGTAAAAGTGGAATTTTAATTTAGGTTCTTTAATTATTTTGAGATAATTTTTATGAATAATAATTGTTTTTTAAAAATTATGAGTAAATTTAGAATGAATTAGGACATTTTTTTATTAGAGTTATGAACCAATATAAAATACATTTATTAACAACATTACCAAACCACTTTAACCAATTCATCTACATCTTATTGGAAATATTTAACACAAAAGAAAAACAATACAAATAAATAGAAAAAGGAAAAATAAGAAAGAAAATAAAAATAAATTAAAAGAGACCAATAAATATAATCTAATATTTGGAACTTTTTATCTTTATCTTCAAGTCCCTTTCTACCTAATATATTCTAAATTAATATTAAGATAAGATTAAATTTGATGCGATATTTTAGTTGTTTATTATGAATTTTTATGACAATAATTTATTCAACATTTTCTTTTAAAATATTATTATTTTACTATTAAAAAATATAAATATATTTATATGACCATCAAATTTAAATTAAGGGGCTAGCTTAGCCACCAAGGTGAGTGGCTCACAGAGAATCAAATCAAGACACAATTGCCACACCTAATGAGGAACATTGACACAATTGGGAACATTGATTTTCAAGGAGGGAGGAATGACTTAGGAAATAATTTAGGTGACAATTCGGGTGACAGTTCCACCCTAATTGATGACAAAACTTCTGGGAACCATAACTTTTGCACTGTAGCTCCAATTGACTCACCATTTGAATCGTTTGAAAGATAAGAATGATGAGAACACTATGAGATGGCATGGATATTTTCTCAATGAAGTTTTACCCCCTAAAACCCAATATAAGTTCCCCAAATTTTAATTTTATTAGTGCAGTCTAAAAATAGCAAGTTTCTAAAATAGTAATTCCTCGAGTTCTATATTGTTTTAAAGCGTGGAAGTTGAACCGCTTAATCTCCCTCAAGATTAGTGACCTTAAAAATCCTCCCCTTGATTTATAAATGGGTATAAATGAAGATGTAACTTGAAATATAAAATCAGACATCTCTTCCCAGAGATAAACATATAGTTGTATTGCGATCTTGAGTAATAATACATCTCTTCTCAGAGGATTCATTGTTACTGTGTTATTTTTGTGTTCTTAAAATATTTATCAACCATAACTTCTAATTTTTAGATCAAATTAGGACCTGGGATAACTCATATGTCCATTTAATTATTTATATAATCTCTTAAGTGTTCAAACAAATATCTTCATCTCAGCTAATCAAAATTGGCATAGTGGACAAGCTAGTGAGAAGGGTGGAAAAATTTAAGTGAGATGATTTTAAGGTGACCCTAATAATTCTAAGGACATGGAGAATATTTAAAATTATCATACAATCCATCCCATGTATTTAATGGTAAAATGATGCCAAATTTGAGGCCAAGTGTGTAGGGTGCATGAAGGAAGAGTTTTTTGGGTTGCAAATGATGATGTCTTGTTCCTAGGTGGTTTTAGATGACTATGCCTTCAACCAATGCATGGATATGCATGCCTAAAACCATTCCCATTAATTATAATAATCAAACATATACATAATCAATTTTTGGATGTTAAAACATGCCAAAATTATGAAGGCAATTTTTTGAGCCAGAATGAGGAGTCTCATGCCACTTTTCATGAATTTTTATGACTTACATGAACACTTGTGCTTTCAAACCTTGCATGGTTCAACTAAAATCCTCTTATAACACACAAGTAACTAATTCTCTTAGATTGATAAGTGTCCTTGTGACCCTTGGACTTCTCTCTCCCCCTCTTTCTCTTAAGTTCTATAAGAACTAGCCATTTTGGCCATTGTAACTTATGTTCCATCTAAGTATGGCAAAGCCCTAATCATTTACATAACATTTAATCAATAAGACTAATAAGTTTTACCTATTCATGGCTATTAATAGTTTGTTCTACTTGAATTTTGGATCTTTCTTAGTGAAGACTATGGATTCCTTAGCATGTTGTCTCATTCTTTAATTCTATTTGTAGTTGGAAAGATTCTTCTTACAGGGCATGTGAAGCATTTTAGGAAATGCCAATGATTTAGTGAGTTAGTATATTCATTAGTTCCATTAAAGGTCTCTTATCTAGTTCTCCTAGATTTTCACATTCATTTATAACCTTATAATGTAATATTGATGTGAGAAGATGCATATTAAAGGAGTGTATGTTTGGTTAGTCCTTTGCCCTCATTTGTAACATGTTATTGGTTGGAAGTCATCATATTATTTGGTGTATCACCTCCCTTAGAATAGTTTGATTTTTTGATTTTATTTATCTCTCTCCCTTTACCCCCTAAATTTTAGGTGTAGTTGTAATCCAAAGTGATACATCAAGGGAGCTAGCCCTATCTAAAGATTCACCTCATCTTTAGGCCGATGTATCTAGCCCTATCTAAAGATTCACCTCATCTTTGGGCCACCCACAAGCCTAGAGGTGTTTCAACTTTGCCACATGGCTTAGGAGATCTTAGAAATCTCCTCAAAGGGTTCAAATCCAAGTGATAATAGGTTTTACATTGAATTTTTAAGATCAATTTATAATATTCTTGATTGGGAGATGAGATAGTTTTCAGTTTTTTTATATTTTTTATATTTTTGAACTAATCCTAGAACAATAGTGCATAGGGATATTTTTAAAAAATCTCCAAACATTAACATCACTTTACAACTATGTAAAATATAGATAAAATTTTTATCAACTTAGATCGATTCCAAAAAAATCTAACAAAATATGTTTTCCTTATTGTACCTATGCGCTAAGTAATGAAGACTAGAAATGTCAAAACCAACAATGATTTTGTTTACAAAATAGTTAGAATAGTTTTCATTTTTATAGTGTCTTCTTAATGTCTATGTGAAAGACTCAATTATACAATGTTTTTTTTCTTAACAATAAATAAATAACTAATTTATTAAGTTTAGTAAGATGTCCTTTGTATAAAACATTTTATATCCTTCTTTTACAAAATTTAAAACATATTATTCAGAATACGATGCATAAAAAGAGGCCTAACTTCCAGAGGCCATAAATTTTGATCTGTTGCTTTGATTGAGACCATCTTCATGCCAAAATGACTATCTAAAAAAATTTAGTTTAAAAATAACCATGCCTATCTAGGTATGGACATTTTTGATATTTTTGGAGGCCATACATGACCATCTAAGGGTCTAAAATTGTAGTTTAACATTATTTTAAATATTTTTCTAGTTTTAGAAATAGTATGGTTATGTAACCAAGTTTTAACGTTAGCTGATATTCATCTGATAGGTTAATTTTAGTGTGTAGTATATTTTTGGAGATTTTTTACTTACTAAAAATAGCATTTGTTGGCTAATGGGTGGTAAATAATTAATGACTAAACCTTGGATGGTGGGTATTTAATTTTTCCTTATTTTTCAATAATACAATATCAAAATGGGAAATAAAGAGAAACAAAGAATTTGACATATATAAATAATATAAGAACAAGTTTATGATACTAAAATTGTATGCATTTTATATTAAAATGGTAAATAGAGATCAACACACACACACACACATTATATATATATATATATATATATATATATATATATATATATATATATATATATATATATATATATATATATATATATATAATGTAATGACTTGACACATGATATAAAAATAAATGTCAAACCTTGTCATTTTGTAAATCCTATATCAATTGTGGCTTTGTCAAGTGTTAAGCTTTGTGATTTTAGGATTGTTAATACCCATGTCAATTTCAAAGGGAACTAACATACACAACCACTTTGTCTAAGGGTTATTAGAATTGTGTTTGGAGTTGCATCAATAAAATTAATCCTTTTTAGTTATCAAATTGAACCATTACATATGCAGGTGGTTCAGGGGGTGTCATCTCTTGTTTATATACAATGCTTTAAACATATCCAGGTGATCCATCGACAAGACCTACTTTTGTCCATAAGTTTCAAGTGAGAATCACCCTTTCACTAATAGTAATCAATAATTTATTGGCATGAAAATTTGTCAAGAGAACAAATTGATATCTTTGAATCAACAACATGGGGAATAAAGTCCCTCTTTTGTTAGTAGGTAGGGCTATCTTTATTGAAAGCTAAAATAGGAAAGCAATAAATATTTACAAATAAAGGAATGTAAATCATGGGGTAGTAATTTTAACCTGAAAGTATGAAAACAAGTTTTTAGAAAGTAAAATATATAGAGGGAGAGAGAGATAAGATATATTTTTTAATCAATAAACACATCAAATTAGAAACTGAGACTAGACGAAAGTGTTGAGAGAAAATTTGACTTTTAGAAGAGGAAAATCTCATGAAATGGATCAAAAAGACATAATCAAATCCTTAGGGATATCAAACATACACTATAATACTATTTTAACTTTGATAATAGAAACTAATAACCTTATGTATTTTATAAGAAAAACAACTAAGAGATTGTCTCTATTCCCACCAAGATTTTCACATGCGTTGGAAATTAAATTTACAACTTTAGATAAAAAAATTTGTAATATAATTTATTATTATAAATAGTTTGAAATTTATAACAATGCCAATGAAAATCAAATATGTTGAATTAATGAAAAGACATAATTTAAAACATATTACTAACACAAAGTTTAAAAACACCTCTTTGTATTGATTTTGAAGAGTAGAATGATTGATCTCCTTTACAATTCTTTGCCAAAATTCTATCTATTTTAAACCTTTATTATGAGTCCCTAACTTTTATTTATGGTATAAAATTGGTGGTTATGGTGTAAAACCACCTATTTTTCCTTTTTACAAAATTACAAAAACACCAATGAGAAATTACAACTTGAAATGGTGTAATTTTTTAAAGCATTTAACACCACTTGAGAAAATAATTGGGAATTTTTCACTCCTTGAAAAATCACATTATCAATTTGTACAACTTGAAAAAGCAAGTTTGAAAATTAAAGAAACAATTTTTAGAATTTTAATGCATATTTAAAAGGGGAAAAAGAGTGCAACAACACAAGTTACGTGCAAAAAAACAAGAGAAGATAATGTAGAAAAATTGAACATAATTCTTCATTATTATTACTACTATATTAACAATTCTTTCCCTTTCAAGAATTCATCAAATCTATAGAGAAATACCTTGATTAAGTCTTCATCTAGTCCATCTATGTACCTATAGGCAATGTCTACCGAGTAGTCTAACTCCATTTCTTGAAGCTTGCCTTGGAGACTATTTATATTTATATCCAAATTATCCACATTCACTTGACATTTAGATAATTGATGAAGTTATTCATGACCAAATGCAAATTTATGATTAATAATGTCCTGAATTTGCTCTTTAAATATTCTAATTACAATCTCAATTAAAATCATATTCCCCTCTTGATCCTTGTCATTGACAAAATAACAATTTAATGTCTTGACTTCAGTTGCAATTTCCATCATTGTGTCACTTTCAAGTTATCTTCCATTATTAAATTTTTGAAGACACTCTTGAAGAGACTAGATTCTACATTTAGTGGCCCAAAGAAACTCAATCTGAAAGATAATTTCATCTTTATTGATCACTCCTTTTCCAACAAGATCAATAGAAAGAAATTTTGAGAACTCAACCAACCCAGGATTGAGTTCCTCTAAATTTTGTTTTTATTAATAATATACATTTTACTTTGTTACTAAGTATTCATATTGTGATTGAATTTTAGAAAACATAATTGTTGTAGTGAGAATTGTTGAGGTCTCTTGATTAGTAACTTTTTAAATCTAGTCTTTCATTGCATTACCCATTTGGCATACCTCTCTTAATGTTTCCAGTGTCTCAACATGAAGACTTGATGAATTGATAGCTAGTTGACTTGGCCCAACCAATATCTATATTATTGAGTTCAATTTTACTACATTCTCTTTCAGTTTATATTTTATCACCTTGTCTTTATCCATTTTTTAAAGATGGTGCCAATCACCAACTGTACATCTCTTTTCATCCTTTATTTTATTGATTTTCCCAAATGAACCCTAGATACCTAGTAGTATTCAATGGTAATTTATGACTTATCCATTTTAATTTCAATAATGGACACTTCCACATATTTTGTCCTTTTTCATCTGTCACCATTTACAAAATTATCCTTGATTTCTTTGGCCCCTTTAAGAAAAGAACTGTCAAGGTTCCAAAATCTATCTCTTAAGGTTCAACAATTTTTATTCTTCTCTTCACTACTGTAGACAACTAGTATGAAGTTGTCATCCTTGAGGAAGGTAATGGGATAGAAATTTAAATAGGTGGAATAAGCCTAGATAAATTTGAATAAGGTGTTTTCTTAGTGGGGGAACCTTGAAAAGATGTTTCAATTTACTCGTGTATTGATTGTAACAAAAGGAATTCTAAGAGAGGGGGTAGCAAGAAACGCAAGATTCAAGGGAGAAGATAAAGAGATATGAGTAACCTCTTGAAATGGGAAAGTATATGACATAGGGAGTATTGTATCATCTAAAGTTAAGAATTACTGAGTTGTGTTCTCTACTAGTTCATAATAAAATTGAAAACTATCAACTAAAACCTCTTGAGGAATTAAAATCTTAGGAGAAGAAGAAATATTTTCACTTAACCTTTTTATTTTTATCTTGATAGTATTCTATGGTTGAAATTATTATTGAGTAGCTTCAGGCTAATATGCCTCTTATATCATTGAGGGTTATCCAGTAGGGCCTACTTCATCTATTTTTTAAGTTCATTCTATTCCTTGTACAAGTTACCAAATTAATCTTCCCTAGGAGGTGTAGGGAAATAAACATTTGCAACATCAACTCCCTTGACTTTCATCCACCTAAGAATTTTGTCAATTACAAATCTTATTTTACTTTTGAGATAAGTAAATTCCATTTTATTCCAATGTACTATGCGAAATGGATTTGTTGTGATGATTTATTTTTCAAAGATGTGGTCCAATATGACCTCATCATCCACCAATTTTTTTGAGACTTTCATTATGCCAAAATTGACTATTTGTCTCATGGTAAATCATGAATAGTCCTTAATCTTTACTTCTTTCTCATCATCATAATCCATAAAATAGTCTTGAAAATATGGAAGATGTTGAAATGAAGATCCAAGATTGTTCTCAATTAGGCCCTTATTGTCAAATGAAAACCTACTTTCAAACATCCTAAAGTTATAGTGAGACATGTATTGCTCAAATGTCTTGGCATTTACCACTGAAGGGAAAGTATACCTACCAATTGAGATTGGAAATTTGATCCCTATTTTATATCAGCTTGTTAGAAACTTGTTTTTTTCAACAAGTTGTCTCACCAATTCCATCAATGCTAACTTGTCCTTGACATATTATGGGAGTATGTAAGGAGAAACTTCACAACCACTAATTATCAAATAAATAAAGGTTGAGAACTATATGAACCAAGTTCCCCATGTTGATATCTTTGTAGTGGCTACAACTAATATTCTCATGTTGAAGAGTTCCTTATCATACAACTGGATGATGAAATAAACAAAGAAATCATTTACTCTTCTAAAATGATGAGCATTTTCCTTCAATACCAGTTAGGGATAGAAGTCGTACACCATTTCTTACTTGAAATTCACCCACTATATGTAGTCCATCAAAATATATTCAACTTGATACAATGTAAATGAGATACAATGTCATATAAAATTTTGACATGACTTTTACCTCCATGAGCTGCTTGTGAATGGAATCATTGATAAACTTATCTTAATTGATATATTAATTATTTATAAGGATGATAAAAATGAATATGTACATCCATGTCTAAAATTTATCTTCCATTTGATTTCCACTATCATGCGCAACAACGTGATCATGTCACTTATCTTATCTTTGAAATAAGATCCTGCAAGACTTTATGGAGGTTGAGTGGAGGAATTTTTTGAATTATTTAGAAAAAACCATATTATTTTCATCCTAAAATATTTGGGAGGAATCGTGGTTAGATAAAAAAAGATTCATGATCTGAAAGGTGAAAAATATTATCAATTTGCTCAAGAACAAAACTTACTACCAACTCCCCCTGGAGATCTCTTACCTCCCTTGTCTCTGAGTTATAATTATTTTTCATGATCAAAACAAACTCAAGAGACTATAATGACATTGGGAATGCTTCCACTTGTTTCAATCCACTATCAAAAATACTTTGACCAAAATCCATCTTATGCACTATGTTCATTCCTTCCCAAATCTCATCCAAGTTGATGTGGCCTACATTAGTGTCAGTGATATTTTAAACATTCAAATCTAGTGGTGAAGGAAGTGTCTCACCTTGGAATTGATACTTCATGTTTTTTTGCCTTTACTCTAAATCCCCTTTTCTGGAGTAAGAGATGAAGACATCAATTTGATAAGAAAACTAAAAATTTTGAAAATTTATGGAAAAACTTCTTATTTACAAAAAATGTTAGAATTTAAAATAAAAGTTTATACTCATAAGTTGATCGTGAAAATTATTCCAATGTATTTTTAACATTCCTTGTACGAATTACAATTTTCCTTTGACCAATTTCCTTACTTGCAACTGTACTTATAAAAATTCCAATGTATTACTTATGATGAACTTTTTCATCTAATGGAAATGAATTGAAGAAATTATAAAAAAATTGTTTTCAATTTTTAAAATATTTTCCCTATTCCCTATGATTTTTTAAAATTATACAATTTAAAAATTTTACAATTTTTTTTTTATCAACACGAAGTATTTTTTATGGGAATCTTATGACCATGCACTCTTTAATTTATCAACTAAAATGATCAAAAATTTTCCCCTGTCAATTTTATCCTTAGTTTTTACCAATTCGGTGAAACCCAATTTTTACCAAAAAAATCCATCAACCTTTATAACATCTTTCTCCAAGCCAAAACCATACCAATTCAATAATTATACAACTTAAAAATTTTAATTGGTAAATGAAAAATATTTATGCCAAAATTTTGCTTATTCCCTTTTGCCTTTTTTTTATTTTATCACCTTCCATTTTGGCATATAGTTGGCTATACAACAGCCGTATGATTTGCCATGGTGTAGGAGAAACCAAAAAAATTACAAAATATGCTCAAACTTGTTCACTAGTGGGTTGTAAGATTCACCATTGGCTAAAGGAAATTAAAAAGTTAAAAAAAATTCACTTATGTTATAGGTTTTATGTCCTTGACAACTAAGAAAAAAGAATCAAGTTTTCAATTTTTAAAAAAATCTTCTAATTTTGCGGGGTGTACGACCATGTGGCATCTAGGAATAAAATCAAAAGTTTTAAAATGAAGTTTACATTTTTTCCTACAATCTAATAATGTCTTTATAGTGCCCAACTCAATCTTGGAAACATTTTATGAAAGTTTTCTTATTTTGTCAAAAATTATGATCATGGGGAAGTGTACAACTTGTATGGTGCCTCCTTGGAATAAATTTAAGCTTTAAACAAAAACTCTTCAAAATTTTCAAAATAACTTTATGTGGGTTGCATAGTGTGGTTGGGAGGAGAGAGGAAGAAGGAATTTTTTTTTTTGGAAGACCTTTCCCTTTATTTTGTGAGCAAGATGTTCCATTCTCATCTGTAAAATATTTTTGAAAACCTATATGAACTTACATGACCAAAAATAATTTCTTTTTATTCAATTTTCTTCCCTTTTGTGAACTTGAAAAAAATCATCTCGACAGTTGTTGGCTAAAACATAGATGGAAATTCAATTTTTAAAAATTTAAAATTGTCAAAATGAGCATGCAAATTGGAAAGACAATTTTAAATGGAAAACTAACTTATTTTAACACTTCCTATGAAAGCAATGGTATTTATGTGATTAACAGAAAAAATTAATGAGTTTGTATGTAGGCTTGATAAAGAAACTTCAATTTGTAATGATAATTTACACAGTTTGAAAAATGCAATTTGTAAAGTGGAATTTTTCATTTACACTGCTTTTAGAAACATAAATTACATTTGCATGATTTAGGGAAGTGTGATTTGTATTTGCATGACTTGTGAAAATAAAATTTTGAGTTGCAAGGAAAAGGGAAATTTAAAATGTTTTTGAAATTTACATGAATTTTAAAATTGTTTTGCAATTTGCATAGGATCCAAAAACATTTTTGTAATTTACACATGAAACAAAAAAAATAGTAAATTATATGAAAACACAAAACAAAATGGCAAATTGCACCAAAGCCAATTTTTTTTTTACAAATGATAGGGAATTCAAAAATGTTTTTACAATTTGCATAACTTATGAAAAAGTAACATGTGTTTTTACAACTCATGAAAAGCAAAATGATTTTTGTAAATTATTAGGAATAGCATTAGCTTTTTGCACAAGATCTTAAAATAGGATTTTTAATAGTTTGGGATAAAATCAAATTAGCCATAAAATTTTAATTAATTAATAATTAATTAATTATTATTATTATTATTTTTTTTTCAAAAGTTTTATGGCTTCGAGCGAATTCAAAAAATTTAATCATTTATTAAAAATTGAAGTTTCCACCAATTTTCACCATTTTCAGAATATACAACAACAACTGGCTCCAACTGGGATTTCAAACTACAAAGAATGAAAATAACTTGAATTCAATCGACACTTTATCCATTAGGTAATAGAGTCTTTAGTAAAAACTTTGATGAATTTGAAAAATATTTTAATCTCTAATCTTTGAGAAAGAGATGGGTCCTCAAGCCAATGAAAAACTTTTGACATGTCAAAATATAGTGTTTGTGAGTGTTAGGTACTCAACCTAACAATTGATTTCACATATCCAAAATGATAGTGTATGCGATGACATTTCTAGTTATGTGTGTTTACATAAATTAAAATATGAAAAGATAAGTGTTTTTCTTACATGTATATCCTAATCCAACCAACTGAGAGCTAGTACACCCATCTCAATCAAATGAGAAATGAACACACATTGTCAGACTAGATCACCTGTTCACTTGAAAAATTTCATGTCTTGATCTAAACAACTGACATCTAATTTTCTCATCTCAATTGTATGATAAATGAACATGCATTACTAGGCCAGATCACTTGTTCACTTGAAAACATCTATGAAAAACTTGTCTAATATGTCACTCTTTTAAATCATGTGATTGCTCATGAAATTTTCAGATAGAGATCTTAGATACAAAAATATATAGGTAGGAAGACCAAAACATGGAGGAGGGGAAATAGATAGACTGTTTCATTTATTGAAAAAATGTGCATGCTAAAAATAAATACCATGAAAGAAACACATCCAAAATAGTATTCACATATGTACAAAAGAGGGCCACCTAGTTCTTACTGGAAATAGTGTTTCAAATATTGTCCACTGAAGGGTAATGGAGATGAGTTATGTCATGATGTGCGAGGTTAAAAATATTATTACCATAAATGTGCTTAATCTTAAATGGACCTATCCAAATTTATCAAACTTCCCATAACTCACTTTTAGCTCTTAGTGACTATCCCAAAGTAGAACCAAATCTCCTACTTGGAATTCTCTTTTCTTTGCCTTTTTTTTCAAAGATAACTTTGAAATGATCCTAATGTTCTATGATCTTGTCAACCACCTATATATTTTTTTCTTCTAATTTTTGTAAGTAGAAGATTCTTTTATCTAGCAAGCTTTCAAAATTCAAATTCTCAACCACTAGATAATTGTAGGGTAAATAACTCAAGAGTTATGGGAATCACAACATCTATTCCATATAATAACTAGAATGAAGACATACCAATATCCTTTATCAAAGTTATACGGTCTACCCAAAGAGCATCATATACCTTTTTGTGCCATTTTTTAATTTCTCAGCTACTACCTTGTCCATGATTGTGAATAGTTTTTTTTGCTTGATTCCACTTGACCATTACCTTGTGGATGATAGTTTGAGGAATGAGATAGAGAAATTTCATATTCATAGTAAAATTCAATCATATCTAAATAAGAAAATTTAGAGGCATTATTTGTAACATTTTTTTGTGGGATTCCATATTACACCAAGATATTTTCCTTTTTGAAGTTACAAACAACTTCAGAAGTTATTTGTTTTATAAGAATCACTTCTACTCATTTCATGAAGTAAAGAATGTGAGTATGATCTATAATCAAATGAGGGTTCAATGTCATAATGAAATCCAATTCCCATTGCTAAAAAGGTTCTTCAACTATTAGTAGTTGAAGAGAAAGTGATGCTAACCTAGGTTTGCGTACAAATTACTAACATGCCTCACACTTTGTCACCCATTAATATTAATATTTGAAAAGAGTTGGTCAATAATAATGGACTCTAAGAATTTTATATTTTTTTTTGTCCTCCATAGGCATGATCATGAAAACTTGTAATAATTGCTTCTATTATTCCTTATCTATGCACTTTTAAAAAAAATCCATCAATGTTTTTCTTAAAAAGAGTGTCATCCCATATGACATATTTATTAACCTATAGTTTGAACATTATGTATTTTTTAACATGTAAGTGTGAAGGACATTCTCTATACATTAGAGAAAGCAATGTCAGAAAATAATTCATTAGTATAATCCACAAACAATACCAAAGGAAGCTCTTGATCATCCTGTTCACCTAAAATTGTCAAAGATATTGATTGAATATCTCCTTGTTCTTCCATGAGTTGACATAATCTTTTTCCTCAAACTAGTTTTATAGGTGTTATCTCTATATCATATTATTTCACTTTAGTTATCTAATATCCTTGTTTAGAACTAGGTTCTTACTTAGAATAGATTTGAATTTTGCACTTGGTACCATTACTACAAGATGTAAATGCAATATGTAATGATTGAATTACTTGACTACTTTCACAACTGCATAAGCATGTTTTTCCTTAGGAAGATACTTTAATTTGTAATATTTGATATTATAACTCATGAAGGTAATTGGGGATTCGATACCCTCACTATTTTTTTGAATCAATATTAATTAAAGCATATGCTTTGATGTGTAGTAATAAATAATGAACTCTTTTTTAAAATTAGGACAAACTAATGTTGATGTATGAGCAATATTAGTCCTTATCTTTTCAAATGATTCTTTACCTTCATTATTCTACTTGAAATAAGATTTTCCTTTCATCTTGTCTGCAATAAGTTTGTTGAGCTTAGTAAAATTATGAGCAAATAATCTAAAAAATTCACTTTCTCAAAAAAGGAATGTACTCTTGGTTTACTAGTAGGAAAGAAAAGTTTTTTAATCACCTAAACCCTTTTTGGATAAATTCTTATTCTTTATTTCAAAATAATATGACCTAGAAGTTTACCTTTAGTCACTCCAAAGATACATTTCTTAGAGTTGAGAAAAATCACATGTAAACAACAGTTTTCAAAGACTCTCTAAATGTGCATAGTGATATTCTCACTTTTTTGATAAAACTATCAGGGCATCAAGATACACTATAATGATTTTATTCTTCAATTATTTTAATGCCAAATCCATTACCCTATAAAAATTAGATTTTGCATTAATTAATCCTAATGGTATTCATCTATATGAAAAAGTGCCCCAAAGTTTTGTGAAAGCCATTTTATGTTGATCTTCCTTGTTAACCTCAATTTGGTTGTATCCTAAAAAACTATCAATCATATAAAGAATTAAAACACATGTTATCACTTGGAGAACTTGATCCATGACTAGCAGTGGATAATTATCTTTGAGGGATGCTTGGTTGAGATTTTGGAAATCGACATAGATTATATTTCACCATTATTATCATGAACTAGTATTATGTTAGCTACCCAAGTTTATTAATGGATAGGAAAAACAATGGGAACATCAAACATTTTTTATACTTTGAAAAGAATTATTCCTATGATATTATGATTGTATTATCTCAGTTTCTATAATAATGGTTTTTGCATCAGGATTTAGAGGAACTATATGTTGCATCTCTTTGGGATGAAAAGAATTAAGGTGTGTGTATGAATACATAAGTATATAAATATACTCACATAGAAGGCTAAAAAACTTACATTTTTCTTCATGTGAGAAACATTTTACAATATTGACAAACCTAGGATGTTCCTCTGAACCAATGTTTACTTTTTCATAATCAACACAATTAATATTTCATTTTTACATTTTAATTTTTACAAATCTATCATGTTTATTAAATTTTTTTTAAAGAGACCAGGCCTTTAGGAATTTTGTTTCCTTTCAACTTGATAACACCTTCTTTATCTTGATTGTCTAAGATTCCTTCTTTTGAAGTGTGAATTGAAGATTCTTTGTATAAGGAGTTAGTGGCTTCAAAGAATAGATTTATGAAAATATCTTCTTTCTTAAGGAAAGAGATAATCTACTGATCATCATTAAATACATGCTAATTATCTGCATTTTTTGGGATAATTAGTCTATATACTAATTCAATCATGTATCCTTATATACCAATATATGCATGGCAAATCATCAAAGAAGTTGATACTGTGAAAGAGTTAACTTTAAAAATATGTTCTTAAGGAATTTTATTTATAGAAAAAGCATCAAATATTTTAATGCTATCCCAAAATTTATTCCTATAATGTCTTAGATGATCATTTTTCATAGGTATTGATCTTTTACCTATTTCCCAATCAGTTTAGTGTCACCCAAAAATTTCAAATTCTTGATTCCCATTTCTTCTACTGCTTGCAAACCTTGAAAAAGTGAATCATATTCCACTGTATTGTTGGTACAATCAAACTATAACCTATAGGAAAAAGGAATAAATATCCTTAGATGGAGATATCAATATTACTCTTATAGTGGAACCTATTTATGAATTACTACCATCAAACTCCATCATCCAAATGTCATTCAGACTCAATTACATGATTTTTGGTAACTTTATATTTTTCTATGTTATCAGGAGATAGTTACTGATTCCTACATATTCATACAAAATATCAGCTCTAGGATCATCAAACTTTTGCATTGTTTATTTCATTTTGAATTTAGGCTCTAGACTTTGTTTGACTCTTTTTATTGGAATCGTAACATGTGATAAATCCATTTTTATTTCACCTCCCAATTCTTTACAAAAATTTCTACCCAAAAGAATATGGTAAGCTGATGGAATGTCCATGACCAAAATATTAATTTTGATTCAATTTTTGGGAAAATATGTTAAAGCCACTTGTGTGTCCTTAATCTATCTAATGAGAGGAAATTATTTTTACACCATGAAATAACAATGTCCAAAGGTTTTAGTATAGGTAAGGCCATAACATGAGTAACATTTTTAGGCATTACATATCTGAGGCTCCTATGTCAATAATATAATTACTGACTTTACATCCCTCGAGGAATAGGGAAATGTAAAAAGGGTCAAATTTATTATATTTGTAAGTGGATATAGCCATTTATTTGACTTGATTGGAAGCAACATGGTTAGCTAGGATACCCTTAAAGTTATATTTTTGAGCATTTGTATATTTACCTTTGATGAAATCAACTAACTTGTCCAATTGATCTGAATATGTTCTTAAGTACTCAGCTTGTGACATCTAATTCTTGGTTTTGTTGACATGATCAATTATGTCAAAAGTAGGTAAATTAACAAAAGGGATCTCAATAGGTTGAGAAAAATTAAAATTAAATGAAATACCTATCAGTGGTTTCTTCCATTTTATTTGCAATGGTGGGTTATTTTTGCATGGGAGGATAACCTTTGGAGTTTCCTTATATGAATCACTAGACTATTTTTTTTTATTTTGAGTTCCAGTGAAAAATATAGAGGATTGATTATTCATATCCCCAATACTCTCTTCATAGTCATATTCATCTAAATTATATTCTAGGAACATGTTTATGGAGTCACCAACATGTTCTTCAATTTCACATTATTGAAGTTCTAGATTTTATGATTCATTTTCTTATTTAACTTCTTCATATCCAAATATTTCCTTGATTTCTAAGATCACATTCATAGGTGTATTAGTGTTTTGCTGAGGAGGATGCTTAAGTGTAAGTTTCGGTTGAGGATCTTGAAATCTAGGGTAATCTCTTTGAAAATGAATGTAGTTCCTCCTTGAAATATATTAATATGTAGTTGTAATAGTCTTTTGAGGTATTTTATTTTTGAGGGCCATTATATCATTAGCCATTTTCTACAAGATTTGTTCTATTTAAGATTGTAATAAAATTTGAGCCATATTATTTAAAGGTTATTTTTTGAGTCTTTCAAACATTATCATGTTGTCTTCAATGTCAATAGCCAATTCTGGGGATACTTTCAAATATGCTACCCTAGCCCTCCTCAATTGATAAATTAATATAGCTAATTGAGAGTTGATAAAGAAGTAATTTTATTTTCATTGATTAGTCATGTGATAAATGGTATCTTATTTAACAATGTATTGAATTTGGAGACAAACTCTTTCATAGGTTTCTAAACTTATTTTTTCATTTGTGTAAGCTGAAAAAACAAATCATGGGCATCTTCAGTTGTTTTGAATCTTATTTTTAAATTTAATTTTCATGGTATTCCAATTAGTAACAGATCATAGAGTGAGGTGTTAAAACCAATATGCATACCCATCATTTAGTGTTTTGATGAATAGTATGACATCAACATCTTCATTCTCTATGCCTAAAATTCCACGTGTAACATGGGATAATGCAAGGTGTTTGTCTAGATGTTGTTTGCCATCTACATGAAACATTGTAAAGTTCTTTCTCGACCCTTTTGAAAGGTCATGTAATTATCCTAGAGCTAATAGACCAATCACATTTCCCCATGGTAATGCCATAGTTTGAAAAAATTCTTGTATGGGAATAACAGTTCTTGATAAGGCTTGGGATCAACTTGTCAAAAGTTATTCCTTAAGGTTGTTTGTTTTTATTAGAGGTTGAGGGAAGAATAGTTTTTATTTTGACCTTTATCTAATTTTTGGTGCTCAAATCTAAGGTAGAATGTTCTTGTAACTATTAAAAAGGGCCAACTTCACCTTTTGACTTACTAGCTCTAGTGAATCTCTATTCTGATAGTTTGGAAGAAAGTTACTAGTCTTGAGGCATAGTTGAAGTTGAAGAGATATTTGAGCTAGCCTTATTTATTGTATTCTACATGTAGCTAATGGTTCTACTCTTTATTCTAAAATTACTTGATCTTCTTATTCTTCCAATATTCTAATTGCTATGTAAAAATGTTTTAAACTTATCCTATTATCCCAAGTGAAAGTTCTCAAATTTGATGAAATATCCTCTTAAGTTTGCATTATACAATTGAGGTTTGGTTTAAGAACTTAATATTGAGGTTCCTGAATAGTCATGAGAAGAAAATTTAGTTGTATAAAGTCTTTAGTTAGCTATAAGAACTTCTTTTTGTGTTTGTCTTCTCACTTATCTTCTTGAATCGATCTAAAAATTTCTCTGGGAATTGACAACATGCATTTCCTATATATATAGTTTCACCCTAACAATATTAGATTGATAAATTCTTGTTCTATTATCAAAAGTGAAAAATCTAAATATTGAAACTATATCTTCCTATAAAGATTCATCCCAATTCAAACTAGGTTGATGATTTGGATTTTCAAGGCCTAAAATGGTCATATGTGAATTTATTAATTCTCGGATACTAGATGAACTCTATAGGCTTCCCTTCATGTTTGAATCCTTTCTACTCTTTTGGCACATTATAACTCTTGATTTAGGATAAATAGGATAAATTAAAACTAAGTTATGAATATTTCATCAAAATCCCAAAGGATTTGTCTAAAGTTTAGCATACTATCTAATTGACTAGGTTGTTCCAAGTCTAACTCAGACTATTGGAGTGGTCCTTGAGATGATGGTAGATTCATATAGACTAGTATAGTATGGGTGGTAGAAAATTTACAAAATCATTCCACATGATGGGTGTAAAAAATTTTGGCATCAAAATTTGCTAGGAGGACACATTGATAAACTCATGTCAACAACATGGGGAACAAAGTCCCTCTCCTATTAGTAGGTGGAACTACCTTTATTGAAAGCCAAAATAGGAAAGCAAGAAATATTTACAAATAAAGGAATGTAAATCATGGGGTATCAATTTTAAACTAAAATTGCAAAAAACATTTTTTAGAAAGGAAAATATAGAGAGGGAGAGAGAGAGAAGGGAGAAGTTTTAAGTAACAAACTCATCAAGTTAAAAACTAAGACTAGAAAAAAGTGTTGAGAAAAAAATTGACTTTTAGAAGAGGAAAATCTCTCCCATTTAATGGGTTAGAAAGATATAATCATATCCTTAGGGATATTAAACATACACCATAAGACTATTTTAACTCTAATAACATAAACTAATAATCTTCTGTATTTTCTAACATAAACAACTAAGAAATTATCTCTATTCCCACTAAGATTTTCACATGTGTTGGAAATATAAATTACAAATCTACATATAAACTTTGTAATGTAATTTATTATTCTCAATAGTTTGAAACTTATAACAATGGCAATGAAAATTAGATATGTTTAATTAAGAAAAAGACATAATTCAAAAGATATTACTAATGCAATGTTTATAAACACCTATGTATATTGATTCTGAAGAGTAGAATGACTGATCTCCATTTACAATGCTTTGAAAAAATTATTTCTATTTCAAACCCCTATTATGAATCCCTAACTTGAATTTATATACTAAAATAGATGGTTATTATGTAAAACCACCTATTTTAACCTTTTATATAATTGTAAAAACATCAACAAGAAATTACAACTTGAAATGGTGAAAAATCCTTTTAAGCATTTAACACCACTTGAAAAAAATAATTGGGGTTTTTAAATTGCTTAAAAAATCACACTATCAATTTACACAACTTGAAAAAGTAAGTTAGCAAAATTACAAAGACAATTTTTAGAATTACAATGCACATTTACAAGGGAAAAAAGAGTGCAACAACACAAGTCAGGTGCAAATAAAAAAGAGAAGAGAATATAGAAACACTGAAAACAATTCTTTATTCTTCTTTCTACTGTATTGACAATTATTTCCCTTTCAAAAAGTCATCAAATCTTTGGTGAAATACCCTGGTCAAGTCTTCACCTAGTCCATCTGTGTACCTATAGGTGATGTTTACTAAGTAATATAACTCCTTCATTTCTTGAATCTTGCCTTGGAGACTGTTTATTTTTATATCCAAATTATTGACATTCACTTATAATTTGGATAACTATTGAATTTATCTGACCAAATATAGATGTAGGATTGACAATGTCCTAAATTCACTCTTTGAATTATCTAATTATGATCTCAATTGAAATCATATTCCCCTCTTTATCCTTGTCATTAAAAAAATGAAAATTTAACTTCTTGAATTTAGTGTTTATTTCCATCATTGTGTCACTTATAAGTGACCTTACATTATTGAATTTATGAAGACACCCTTGAAGAGACTAGATTATAAATTTAGTGGCCCAAATAAATTCAATCTATTAGACAATTTCATCTTTATTGATCACTCCTTTTTCAACAAGATCAATAGAAAGAAGTTTTGAGAATTCAACCAACCCAGGATTGAGTTCCTCCCAATTTTGTTTCTCTTGAGCATATCCATTTTACTTTGTTGTTAGTTATTCATATTGTGATTGAATTTCAAAAAACATCATTGCTATGGTGAGAATTGTTGAGGCCCCTTGATCAATAACTTTTTCAATTCAACTTTTCATTACATTAGTCATTTGGCCTACCTCTCTTATATTTTATAGTGTCTCAACATGAAGACTCAATGAAGTAATAGATAATTGAATTTGGCTTGAAAAAATTATATATTATTGATTTCAATTGTTCCAAATTCTCTTTTAGTCCATATTTCATCCCCTTGTCTTTATTCATGTTTTCAAAGATGGTGCCAATTTCCAACTGTACATCTCCTTTCATCCATTCTCTAGTTGAGTTTCCTAATTAATCCTAAGTACATGGTAGTCTTTAATACTAATTTTTGACTTATCCATTTAAACTATAGGAATGACCACTTCTGTATATTTTTCTCCATTTTCATCTGTCACCATTCGTGAAAATGTCCTCACTTTCTTTAGCCTCTTTGAGAAAGGAACTATCAAGGTTCCAAAGTCTATCTCTTCAGGTTCAAAAAAATTTCTTGTTCTCTTCACTATTGTAGACAACCAATCTGAAATTTTCATGCTTGATGAAGGTAATGGGATAAAAATTGAAACAGGTGGAACAAGTCTAGCTAAATTTGAATAAGGTGTTTTCTCAATTGGGGCACCTTGAAAAGATGTTTCAATTTTCTCGTGTATTTATTTTATCAAAAGGAATTATCCGAGAGGGGTTAGTAGGAGACTTAGGATTTGGGGGATAAGATGAAGATATAGGAGTATCCTCTTTCAATGGGAAAGTATGTGAAATATGGAACATTGTATCATTTGAAGATAAAAATTGTTGAGTTGTGTTCTCTACTAGTTCATAAGAAAATGGAAAATTATCAACTAAAACCTCTTGAGGAATTGAAATATTAGGAGAATAAGAAATATTTTCACCTAACCTATTTATTTTTAGCTTGATAGTATTATGCGGTTGAATTTCTTGTTTAGTAGCTTCATGTTCATATGCCTCTTCTATCATTGGGGATTCTCCACTAGGGCCTACTTCATCTATCTTTTTTGGTTAATCTTATTGCTTATAGAAGCTACAAAATTCAACTTCCCCAAGAGGTGTAGGGAAATCAACATTCAAAACATCAAATCCCTTTCCTTTGAACCACCTAAGAGTTATGTCAAATACAACTCTTGTTTTACTTTTGAGATAAGTAGATTCCTTTTTATCCCAATGTACTATTCATAATGACTTTATCATGATGATTTTTTTAAAAATATGGGGTACAATGTGAACTCATTATCCATAAACTATTTTTTCACTTTCATTATGACAAATTTGACTATTTATCTTGTAGTAAACCATGAATAGTCCTTGATCCTTACTGATTTCTCATCATCACAATCTATCCAATAATTAAAATGTGGAAGATATTGAAACAAAAATCTAATATTATGCTTAATTAGGCCCTCATTATCAGATGAAAACTTGATTTCAAACATCTTGAGGTTGTAGTGAGACATGTATTGCTCAACTGTCTTGGCCTTTACCAGTAAAGGGCAAGTATACCAACTATTTGAGATTAGAAATTTAATCCCTATTTTATATCGACTTGTCAAAAACTTGTGTGAAGAGAAAGTATACAAATTCTATATTAGGTATTTTAGGAGCTTATACCAGGATTTATTTCATGTAATGTGCACTAGAGCTAAACATAGAGACAAAGATAATATTTAACACACCAAACTATTATTTCATTCTATTACTAATCCATATGGGTTATTTAAAAATATATAGGAAAACTCTTTCCTCTAATAGGGGAAATTATATCTCCACTAATCTCTCACTTGAATACTCAATCTCCTATATGAGTAACGTATGACAATATACAACCAACTATATATGAACCAAACAATAACTAACCTATAATTATAATATTATTGTAACAATAGCACGTTAACTAATTACTGATCAAATATATGTAACAAACTAACTATACATAATAGTGAATTATTACTCTCATAATTATTCACATTATGATATACAAATTATTATGAGAGATAATTATTCCCTAACATTCCTCCCCTTAGGCCTTACATGGTAATTTTTGTTTCATAGGACTTAATGAAAGTAAAGAAGGAACACATCAACTTCTTATCAACCATTCACTATCAAGAACACATCAATTGAATTAGTGTGAAAACATCAAATAGGAACATCTACCATAAACCATTCTTTGAGAGAACTGCTTTAACCTAAATAGTGTGGGAACTTACCAATAGGAACCGTTTATTCAACTTTCACTCCTATCTTTCTAAGAATTGGCTCAAACAGAATTTTATGCCAATGCATACTCTTAGGTATGCATACCACTGTCTAAATATTACTGCACATGACCACTACTATGTAAATAATACGTCCCACATTTATTCCATGTGACCACAATAGACATGTCATTGGATGATCATCTCCATAAAAAATGAAGAAAATTAGAGGATCTCTATAGTTAGCTTCTCTCCTAATTGTTGACGCATTCCTATTTCTCATAAACATCTTTTCTATGTAGTGCACTATGTGGTAAAATAGGAAACACACCTCTTATTTATCACACATACAAATACATGCTAAAAATAGAAAAAATGTATATGCACCACTAAAGTAGAAGTACCCCTTCATTAGTAGCTAACGAGAGGCATATAAAGCCTCCATCTTCCAGTGTCTTCCAATCTCCAATTGAAGAAGTTTTTTACTCAACTGATGAAGTCATGAAGCTCAATTACATATCACTTTGAATGGAATGGGTTCCCCCCATAATACTAACACATTCAATATTTGACTTAGGACATCACATACAAGTGATAGTGCATCCTTTACAAACAATGTTTTTTGACACTTTGACTTTTAATACTGACATATAATAGACTAAGAACTATTGACATAAATCAATTGATTCAACTATACAATATGAATTTTGAGAAAATGACTTAACTCTATGTTTCTTGACTTTTTAATATAAATGACATTTTAATAATGACCTAATAAAATAAATTTGACAAATAATACAATAAATAACTACTTATATTGATCAGATAATTGATCAACCTAAATACTATGGACAGTTAGACCAAAATACTATTTGGACAAGTTAAATTAACTCTCAACCAAAACTCAAAATTTACAACTTTGACTTAAAGTAGTGACTAATTTTTTATACTCCCAAAGAAAAAATATTATAATAAATCATACTAAGCAAACCATACATATGATAAAAGAATTACTTATGCATGTTAGGGTTATTTCATGGATATAAGGCTATAATAGGGTACATGAATATTTGGTGGTGATATAGGTTTATATATCATGGACTTGACCCAGAAAACTCTCTTATAGAAATGCATAGATCTAAACAAATACCACTTCAAGAGAGGCTTGTCATAGTCGAGGTATCTTCAATTTGCACATGGATGACTTTGATTATAGATTTGCATAGTAAAACATTCAAACTACTCATGTTTTTGAAAACATATTCATGTTCTCTAGTTTGTGATGCTAACTTAGACTCTAATCTATACATGAGAGGACTACACATATGAAAGAGGACTAGACACATATATTTTTTGGATGAGTGGAGAAAGTAGACTATACCAATATGATAGATCATAAACGAATCTATATTAGAGCTTGTAAGAATCAAATAATCATGAGAATAGAAGATGTAGAGATTTATTTGCTTCTATTTGACATTTTGGACAACTAAACTACATTTAAATATCACCATATCTAAATAAAATAACTAGGAAAATAATGTAGATGATTAGATTAGAAAGTTGAGCATGCACATAAGAATAATTTGGCACATAACAAATTTAGCATATTCCTATAGAATTTACTTAACATGTACAACTGATGAGTCTCATGGAAATGACAAAGTCATCAATAATATAAGATAACTCAATAGAAGTGTAATGATTATAATGTTTTTCTTGAAGTTCCTTGGATGCCTCATATTGTAGTTCCACTTTCATATTTTAGATCTTTATTTATTTATTTGACTTGAAATGATGTTTCAATTTTTTAAAACACATGGTGCTTCCTTTAGAGAAATCACATTATATAGGGATGTAGAAGATAGAATCAATGGTTGGAATAAGGGTGCAGACAACATAGTCAACTGGAATAATTCAATACAACAAAATATGAATGTGTCAGAACTACTTGAATGAAATTCACTAGGTGAAAAAGGTATTATCTATGCATGGAGGATAGTAATGTTCAATGGGTCCAAAAAATAGAATATCATGATTGATGGAAAACACCCACTCCAATACCAATGTTAGGCATTTTAAGAGCCTATACCAAGATTTATTTCAGGTAGTGTACAATAGAGTTGAACATATAGACACAGATAATATTTAACACACCAAACTATTATTTCATTTCCATTACCAATCTATATAGGTCATTTACAAATATATAGGAAAACTCTTTGTTATTATTGGGGAGATTATATCTCTGCTAATCTCTCACCCAAATACTCAATCTCTTATATGAGTAACATATAACAATATACAACCAAGTATATATTAACAAAAAAATAACTAACCTACAATTGTAATATTGCTATAAAAATATTACATCAACTAATTACTGACCAAATATACCTAACAAAGTAACTATATGTTATAGTTAATTATTAATCTTGTAATTATTCACATTATGATATGCACATTAATATGAGGGCTAACTATTCCCTAACATTCCATCAATGCCCACTTGTTGTTGACATATCGTGGAAGCATGTAAGGAGGAACTTTGAAATCACTAATTCTCAAATAACCGAAGGTTGAGATCTATATAAACCAATTTCCCCATATTTCTATCTCTATAGTGGTTGCAACTGATATTCTCATGTTGAATAATTCCTTTTCAAAAAACTAAATGATGAAATGAATAAAATAATCATTTAATATTTTGAAGTGAAAAGTGTTCTCCTTCAATGCCAATTGGGGATAAAATTCATACACCATTGCTTTCCTAAAATCACCCACTGTATACAATCCTTCAAAATATGTTTGACTCACTGAAACATAAATGAGATACAAATTCATATAGAATTTTGAGGCAAATTTTACCACCATGAGTTGATTGTGAATGGCATCACTGATCAACTACTCCCAATTAATATATTGATTATTTTTAAGAATGATCCAAATGAATATATACATCCATGTCTAAAATTTATTTTCCATTTTATTTCACACTATCCTATGCAATAATGTGATCATGTCACTTATCTCATATTTGAAATTAGATCTTGCAAGATTTTTTAGAGTCCAAGTAGAGGAATGTTTCAGATTAGTCGACCATTCTTTTTTGACTTGTTTAGAACATGCCATAATATTGTCATCGCAAAAGCTTTGGGAGGACTTAGGGGTTAGATGCACAAAAGATTCACAATCTGAAAGGCAAAAATGTTGTTAATTTACCCAAGAGCAAAACTCACTACCAACTCTCCCTAGGGATCTCTTACCTCCCTTGTCTCCAAATTATAATATTTGCCATGATTAAAACTAAATTAGGAGACTATAATGACATTGGGAATGCTGTCACCTATGCAAATTCACTATCACAAATACTTTGACCAAAATCTATGTTATGCACTATGTTTATTGTTTTTGAGAAATCATCTAAGTTGATATGGCCTAATCGATGTCAGTGATATTTCTAACATTGGAATTTAGTGGTGAAGGAAGTGCCACACCTTGAATCTAGTGGTGAAGGAAGTGCCACACCTTGAAATTGACACTTCATGATTTTTTTACCTTTACTTGAAATCTCAATTTTTAAAGTAAGAGACGAAGACATCAATTTGACAACAAAACTAATAATTTTGAAAATTTACAGAAAAGCTTCTTATTTACAAATAATGATAGAATTACAAATAAAAGTTTGTACTCACAAGTTGATCATGAAAATTACTCCAACATATTTTTAATGCTCCCTATGTGAATTCTAATTTTACTTTAACTAATTTTCCTACTTGTAACTACAAATATAAAAATTCTTCTGTATTGTTTATGAAAAACTTTTTTGACTAACGAAAATGAATTGAAGAAATTCTAAAAATTTAGTTTTCAATTTTTTAAAACATTTTCCCTATTCCTTGTGATTTTTTAAATTTTTGAAATTTAAAAATCCCATAAAAAATATTTTTTTATCAATGCTCAACATTTTTTAAGGGAATCTTTTGACCATGCAATCTCCAATTCATGAACTAAAATGATAAAAAATTTCACCCATCAATTCCATCCCCAATTGTTACCAATTCAGTAAAACCAAATTTTTACCTTAAAATACCTTCAACTTTTTTAACATCTTCCTCTAAGCCAAAATCATACCAATTCAAAAATCATGAGATTGAAAGTTTTAATTGGTAAATGAAAAATATTTATGCCAAAATTTTGCTTATTCCCTTTTGCCTTTTTAAAAAAAAATTTATCACCTTCCGTTTTGGTGTACGACTGGCCATATGATAGTTGTATGATTTAGTGTTGGGTAGGAGAAACCAAACAAAAAAAAATTGCTCAAACTTCTTCCTTAGTGGGTCGTACAATTCATCACTAGTTGAAGGAGATTAAAAAAATAAAAAAAAATTGCTTATTTTATAGGTCATATGACTTTGACAACTAACAAAAAGGAAATAAATTTTAAATTTTTAAATAAATCTTCTCATTTTGGGAGGCATACAAACCATGTGGTTCCTAATTATCTAATCATAAGTTTTAAAATGAATTTTGCATTTTTTGCTTGAAATCTGCTTATGTCTATGTAGCACCCAACTCAGTCTTGGAAATAATTTATGAAAGTTTGCATATTTTGTCAAAAATTCTAATCATGGGGGAGGCATATAATTTTTATGGTGCCTCCTTGGAATAAATTTAATATTTAAACAAAAATTATTCAGACTTCCCAAAATACCTTTATGTGGCTTCCATGGTGTGGCTAGTAGGAGAGAGAAAGAAAGAATAATAAAAAAATGGCAGACCTTTCCCTTTCTTCCATGTGAAAGATGTTATGCTCTCATCTATGAAATATTTTTAAAAACCTCTATAAACTTGCATGACCAAAAATCCTTTATTTTTTCAATTCACTTCCCTTTTGTGAACTTGATAATATTTCTTCTCGACAGTTGTTGGCTAAAAAATTGATGGAAATTCAATTTTTAAAATGTTAAAATTACGAGAATGAGCATGCAAATTCAAAAGATAATTTTTAATGGAAGACAAACTTATTTTAACACTACCCAAGAAACAAATGGTATTTGCATGATTAATGAAAAAATTAATGAATTTGCATGTAGGCTTGACAAGTAAACTTTAATTTACACCATTTAAAATATGCAATTTGAAAAGTGGAAGTTTGCATTTACATGGATTTTGGAAATGTAACTTGCATTTTCATGATTTATGGAAGCGTGGTTTTCATTTGCATGTCTTATGGAAATGGAATTTAGATTTGCACAAAAATGGAAATTCAAAACATTTTTGCAATTTACATGAAGTTTTAAAATGCTTTTGAAATTTGATTTTTTTTTTAATTTAAACAAAAACTATTTTTTATTTGTAATTTACACACAAATCAAAAATAAAATTGAAATTTGAATGAAAACTCAAAACAAAATTAAAAATTACACTAAAGTCAAAAAAGATTTTGAAAATTGCATGGAAATTGAAAAGTTTTTGCAATTTTCATAACTTATGAAAAAGTAACATGTGTTTGCACAACTCATGAAAACCAATATGATTTTTTTAATTTACAAGGAATGCCAATGAAATTTTGCACGAGAGATTCCAATTTACTTTTAAACAATTTGGGATAAAAATCAAATTAGTCTTAAATTTTTAATTAATCAATAAGTTATTAAATCTTTTGATTTTCTTCAAAATTTAGACGGTTTTAGGTGAAATCAAAATTTCTTAACTATTTATTATAGATTCAATTTTACATTGGTTTTTTTTTATGATTTTAAAAAATATACAACAATATAATTCAACTTCAAACTATTCATCATCTAATCCCTCAATGTTATTTATTTGTCCTCTAGTTACAGTGCTTCGAGCAACATGTTGATTCAATGCATGCAATTTTCTCTTACTACATTGATGCACATTATCATTTATTGAAAATAAATGAATATATTTTCTAAAATATTCCTTTCAAAATATTTTAAGATAAACATCTATTCTAGTCATAAATTATATCAATCTTTAATGGTTGGATTAACATCTCCTAGATTTGTTAGAAGTTTCCAAAGATGTTTTTTAGTTTGACCTTGTTGTCTAACAAACTCGTCAAGCACAAAAATGGTTTTAAATTTTTTCCATAATAAATTTAATTGTCTTGTACTTATATATAGAGGTTTATTCATTACTAGAGGCAATTGTCCCAAAACCCCAACAAAAATCATAAACCTTCCACCAAAGCACATATCAAATTTTCTATGAATGTTTGGCATAGTCGAGAATCTATATTTTTTAGCATATTTTGACATATAAATCTTATCTCAATAATAAAAATATACATAACATGTACAATTTAATCGTAAAAATTTGTTAACCTTATTGCTTCTATTTTTTTTAAATTTGAAATAGGCAGTCCCAAGGTTGTATGTATTATTGATGTAACAATATTAAATATTGAATCTCTAATTGGAGAAAGTAATAAAAAGGGGAAACATTATGGTTGTGATAAATCTAAAAGTGCTAGTTTAATCCATCTTGATAGATAAAATGACTTATTTCAACCCTCCTTTATGAAGTATAACATTAAGTTTATGATATTCAAATTGTAATGACTTGATATACGACATGGAAAGAAATGTCAAACCTTGTCTTTCTAAAAGTCCTATATCGATTGTGGCTTTATCAAGTGTTAATCTTTATCATTTTATGATCGTCAATCCCCATGCCAATTTTAAAAGTAACTAACATACATCACCCATTTATATAGGGGTGATTAGAATTTTAGTTAGAGTTGCATCAACAAAATGAATCCTTTATAATTATCAAATTGAACCATTATATATGTAGATGGTTCAGGGGGTACTAACACTAGTGTGTATACAATACTTTAAACATATCCAAGTGCACCATTGATAAGACCTAATTTTGTCCATAATTTTTTAGTGAGAATAAACCTTGTGCTAATAGTAATCAATAATTCAACTTCAAATTATTCATCATCCACTCCCATAACATTATTTATTTATCCTCTAATTGTAATGTTTTGAGCAATACACTGATTCAATGGGTACAATTTTCTCTTACTACATTGATGCACATTCTCATTTGTTGAAAATAAATGAATATTTTCGTTAATATCCTCCTTTCAAGACATTTCCAATGAAGAATGTATTCTAGTCATCAGAAATTACCAATCTTTAACGTTTGGATTAATATCTCTTAGATTTGTTTAAAGTTATTGAAACCTTTATTGTTCTTCAATTTTATCTTGTTGTCTAAAAAAACACATTGAGTTAAAAAATGGTTCTAAAGTTGTTATATAATAATGTTACTTGTACTGTAATTTCATATGGGGGTTTATCCATTATTAGACATAATTGTCCTAAATCCCAAAAAAAAAATCACAAACCTCCCAACAAAGCACATATAAAAATTTTCCCACCATCTTAGTTGTGAATATTAAATATTTAAGTATAGTGGTTTTCTATCCCTAGTTAATCTCCTATGATCATATAGCTATCAATGATATTCCTTACCTTTATATGTAAGACACTCTCATCCTACTTGATAGGATTCTAGAGACATTGTATAATATTGCTACTCTTTGTTTTATGTATCAATTTTTTACATTCAAATCCTTCATGAATGTGATGTTTTTTGATGTTAACACTTGAGATTTATGCATCTTGGAACAATATATTTTTGTTCCTTTCACATACATATATTATAAGAGTTGGGGAAATGTTGTGGTTATGATAACTCTAAAAGTGCTAGTTTAATTTATCCAATAAGATAATATTATTAATATCAACCCTTTTCTATAACTAATCTTCATTTATCTATGTCTAATTATAATAATCACAAAAATAATCACCTTTCATGCACCATAATTTTAGAAATACATTTTCATGGTGGCTATGGTTATTTGTAAAGAATGTCTTGTAGTTATGTTGATACCATTCCTTATATCCATACAGATTTGATAAATATACTCTTCTTTCATCATTCAAAGAATATAAATCAATAGATTCTTAAAAGTGAACAACCAAAAAGGGCACATGAGAAGTTTATATCTATATGATACTTTTCATGCAAAAAGGTGAAAAAATAAAAATAAAATATTTTTAAATCCTTCTATTATTTCAACTAACCACAATTATAATATAAAATTTATGACTAAATTTTGTGGGATAACCCATATTTGGGATCTTTATTTGATAATAAAATAATTTTATATAATTTGTTTGCTCAAAACAATTGGTGTTTATTTTTTAAGTCTGTACACCATAGGGACAAGTGGTCCTGATCATTAAATTTTATTCTTCCTTATTTTTCAATAATACAATATTAAAATGGGAAATAGAGAGAAACATAGAATTTGATATATATAAATAGTATAACAAGTTTATGATATTAAAATTATATGCATTTTATATTAAAATGGGAAATAGAAATCAACACATATATGATATATATATTCTAAATATAAGATTAAATTTATGATATTCAAACTGCAATGAATTAACATGTGATATAAAAACAAATGTCAAACCTTGTATTTATGTAAGTCCTATATCAATTGTGGCATTGTCAAATGTTAATCTTTGTGATTTTAGGATTGTCAATACCCATGCCAATTTCAAAGATAATTGACATACACAACCTCTTTGTATATGGGTGATTGGTATTATAGTTGGAGTTGTATCTATAAAATGAATCCTTTGTAGTTATCAAACTAAACCATTACATTTTAGGTGGCTTAAGGGGTGACAAGACTCATTTGTATACAATTCTTAGAACATATCCAAGTGTACCATTGAGGATAATTTATTTTATCCATAAGTTTTTAGTGAGAATCACCCTATCACCAATAGTAATCATTAATTCAACTTCCAAATGCTCATCATATAATCTCACAAAATTATTTATTTGTCCTCTAGTTGTAATGCTTTGAGCAACAAGATGATTCAATGCATACAATTTTATCTTAGTACACTGATGCACATTCTCAATCATTTCAAATAAATGAATATGTTCATTTAAATCTTCCTTTTCAACTATTTTAAGTGAAACACTTGTTCTAGTCATAAAAAATGACAGTCTTTAATGATTAGATTAACATCTCTTAGATTTATTAGAAGTTCCCAAAAACATTATTTTTTAGTTTGATCTTGTTGTCTAACAAACCCATCGAATGTAAAAACCATTCTAAAGTTTCTCCATAATAAATTTGCTTGTCTGTACTTTCATATAGAGATTTATCCATTACTAGAGGTAATTGTCCCAAATCCTCAAAAAAATCATAAACCTTCCACCAAATCACATATCAAATTTTTCTCTGAATGCTTGGCATAGTCGAGAACATATATTCTCAAGCATATTTTAACCTATAAATCTTATCTTAACAATAAAAATATACCTAAGATGTATAATTTATTCTTGAAATCTTGTTAAACTTGTTCCTTTTAATTTTAAGAAATCTAAAATAGGAAGTCCCAAGGTTGTATTTATTGTTGATGCACCAATGTGAAATGGTTCATCTCTAATTAGAGAAAGCAGTAAATATGGGAAAAATTATGATTGTGATAAATATAGAAGTTCTAGTTTAATCCCTTCAATAAGATAAGATGACATATATCAACCCTCATCTATGACTAATATTCATACATCTATTTATACTTCTCTTAATCACTAGGAATAGTCACATTTTATAGTTCCTGCTTATATAAATACATTGTCATGGTGGTTGTGGTTTTCACTGAAAGAATAAATTCCACATGAACTTGTATAAAAAAATAATGTTTTGGGATCTAAAAAAATAGCTAGGACAATAATGCAAATGCTTAGATTGCGAAGCTGAGCATGCATATAACAATCATTGGGCACATAATACATTTAGCATATTCCTATATAATTTAATTAACATGTACAACTAATGAGTCTCATGGTATTAACAAAGTCATCAATCATACAAGATATCTCAATATAAGCGTAATGATAATGATGTTTTTTTAAATTCCTTGGATGCCTCCTACTATAGTTCCACTTTCAGATTTTAGATCTTACTTTATTTATTTGACTTGAAATGGTGTTTCACCTTTTCAATACACTTGGTGCTTCTTTCGGAGAAATCAAATTGTATAGGGATGTAGAAGATAGAATCAATGGTTGGAATAAGGGTGCAAAAACATAGTCAACTAGAATAATTCAATACAATAAAATATGAATGTATCAAAACTCCTCAAATGAAATTCACTAGGTGAAAAAGGTATTATGTATGCATGGAGTATAGTAATATTCAATGGATCCTAAAAATATAATCTCATGATTGATGGAAAACACCTGATCTAATACCAATGTTAGGTTTTGTAGGAGCCTATACTAGGATTTATTTTATGCAGTGTACAATAGAGCTGAACATAGTGACAAAGATAATATTTAACACACCAAACTATTATTTCATTCCATTACCAATCTATACAGGTCATTTAAAAATATACAAGAAAACTCTTTACTATAATTGGGGAGATTACATCTCTACTAATCTCCCACCAAATACTCAATCTCCTATATGAGTAACATATAACAATAAATAACCAACTATATATTAACCAAAAAATAACTAACCTAAAATTGTAATATTATTGTAACAATATTACATCAACTAATTACTGACCAAATATATCTAAAAAAAGTAACTATATGTTATAGTGAATTATTACTCATAATTATTCACATTATGATATATAAATTAATATGAGGGTTAAGTATTGCCTAACATTACATCAATGCCCACTTGTTGTTGACATATAGTGGAAGCATGTAAGGAGGAACTTTGCAACCACTAATTCTAAAATAACTAAAGGTTGAGATCTATCTGAACCAAGTTCCCCATCTTGTTATCTCTATAGTGGTTGTAATTGATATTCTCATGTTGAAGAGTTTATTTTGAAACAACTAGATGATGAAATGAACAAAGAAATCATTTAATTTTTTGAAGTGATAAGTGTTCTTATTTAATGCCAATTGGGGATAAAATTCATACACCATTGATTTCCTAAAATCACCCACTGTATATAATCCTTCAACATATGTTTGACTCACTACATCATAAATGAGATACAAATTCATATAGAATTTTGAGGTGACTTTTACCTCCATGAACTACTTGTGAATGACATCACTGATCAACTACTCTCAATTGATATATTGATTATTTTTAAGGATGATTCAAATAAATATGTACATCTATTTCTTAAATCTATTTTTTATTTGATTTCACACTATCCTGTGCAACCATGTGATCATGTCACTTATCTCATCTTTGAAATCAAATCCTCCAAGATTTTTTAGAATCCAGGTAGAGGAATGTTTTAGATTAGTCAACCATTCTTTGTTAACTTGTTTAGAACATGCCATACTATTGTCATCAAAAAATATTTGAGAGGAATTAGGGGTTATATTCACAAAGGATTCATAATTTTAAAAGAAAAAAATGTTGTTAATTTGCTCAGGAGCAAAACTCATTACCAACTCCCCCTAGGGATCTCTTACCTCCCTTGTCTCCAAGTTATAATATTTTCCATGATTAAAACTAACTTAGGAGACTATAATGACATTGGAAATGCTTCCACCTATGTTAATTCACTATCACAAATACTTTGACCAAATTTTTTGTCTTATGCACTATGTTTATTCTTTTTGAGAACTCATCCAAGTTGATGTGGCCTAATTGGTGTTAGTGATATTTCTAACATTGGAATCCAGTGGTAAAGGAAATGTCACAACTTGAAATTGATACTTCATGATTTTTTTACCTTTACTTAAAATATCCTGTTTTAAAGTAAGAGACAAAGACATCAATTTGACAACAAAACTACTAATTTTAAAAATTTACAAAAAAGCTTCTTATTTGCAAATAATGATGGAATTAAAAATAAAAGTCTACGCTCACAAGTTGATCATGAAAATTACTCCAACATATTTTTAATGGTCCCTATGTGAATTCTAATTTTCCTTTGACCAATTTTTCTACTTATAACTACACCTATAAAAATTCCTCTATATTGCTTATGATGAACTTTTTTGACTAACAGAAATGAAATGAAGAAATTATAAAAAATTTGTTTTCAAATTTTAAAATATTTTCCTTGTTCTCTATGATTTTAAAAAAAAATTCAATTTAAAAATCTCATAAAAAATATATTTTATCAATTCTCAACATTTTTCAAGGGAATCTTGTGACCATGCAATCTTCAATTCATGATCTGAAATGATCAAATTTTTACCCCTGCCAATTCCATCCCCAATTTTTACCAGTTCAGTAAAACAAAAATTTTACCAAAAAATACCATCAACTTTTTGAACATCTTCCTCCAAGCCAAAATCACACCAATTCAAAAGTCATGCAATTGAAAGTTTTAATTAGTCAATGAAAAGTATTTATGCCAAAAATTTTCTTATTCCCTTTTGCCTTTTTTTAAAAAAATTATCACCTTCCATTTTGTTGTACAACTAGCCATATGATAGTTGTATGATTTGGTGCCGGGTAGGAGAAACCAAACAAAAACAATCTGCTCAAACTTCTTCACTAGTGTGTCATACAATTCATCATTGGTTGAAGGAGATTACAAAGTTAAAAAAAATTGCTTATGCTATAAGTCATATGAGTTTGATAGCTAACAAAAAGGAATTAAATTTTTCATTTTCAAATAAATCTTCTCATTATTGGGAGCATACAACCCATGAGGTGCCTAGGAAGAAAATCATAAGTTTTAAAATTATGTTTGCATTTTTTGCCTAAAATCTATGTATGTCTATGTAGCACCCAACTTAGTCTTGGAAATAATTTATGAAAGTTTGCATATTTTTTCAAAAATTATAATCATGGGGGAGGTATACAACCTACATAGTATGTCCTTAGAATAAATTAAATCTTTAAACCAAAATTCCTCAAACTTCCCAAAATACCTTTATGTGGGTTGCATGGTGTGGCTGGGAGGAGAGAGGAAGAAAGAAATAATTTTTTTTGGTAGGCCTTTCCCTTTCTTCCATGAGAAAGATATTATGATCTCATCTATAAAATATTTTTAAAAACCTCTACAAACTTGCATGACCAAAAATCCTTTCTTTTTTAAATTCACTTCCCTTTTGTGAACTTGATAAAGTTTCTTCTTGGCAGTTGTTGGCTAAAAAATGGATGGAAATTCAATTTTAAAATGTTAAAATTACCAGAATGAGCATGCGAATTGAAAAGATAATTTTGAATAGAAGACAAAATTGTTTTAAGACTACCCAAGAAAGTAATGGTATTTGTATGATTAGTGAAAAATTTAATGAATTTGCATGTAGGCTTGAAAATTAAACTTCAATTTACACCATTTAAAAAATGCAATTTGCAAAGTGGAAGTTTGCATTTACATGGATTTTAAAAATGTAACTTGCATTTTCATGATTTATGGAAGTGTGGTTTGTATTTGCATGTCTTGAGGAAATAGAATTTAGAGTTGCATGAAAAATGTAAATTTAAAATATTTTTGCAATTTACATGATGT
>JARHVA010002003.1:2327500-2370000 GCA_037957365.1 Torreya grandis | reverse complement strand
GATTTAGAAGGAAGGAATAAAGGAATCAAGGTTGATGTTCTAGATTATGGGGGAAGTTTAAAACAAGATAAATTGATATATTAGATGAATATCATGGATAAGTTTTTTGAATGGAGAACTATGAGAGAAGACAAGAAGGTAAGTTTGCATGCACTAAATTAAAGGGTCATGCAATGATTTCGTGGGATAACCTATAGAAAGAAATATATAAAAATTTAAAGAGAATATCAGCTCATGGAAAAACATGGAGAAGTTGAGGGATACATTTATTTCTATGGATTATGCATAAACCCTATACAAAAGATTTTAAAATTTGAGGTAGAAAGATCATACTATACAAGAGTATACATATGAGTTTTATAATATTTTCATATGCGTGGAGTATGTGAGACAAAATAGAAGATGGATGCAATGTATATAAATGATTTTATGTTTTTTATTCAGGATGAATTAAACATACATAAAATACTTTTCATAGAGGAAGCTTAATAGCTAGCTTTGAAGATAGAAGAAAAACAAAATAGACAAAATTTCAAAACATCTACTAGGCTAACAAGAGGACAATCTTCTCCAATAAGGGGATGATGTAAACTTAATAAAAACAAAGGTGGTTTTAATATCACTAGATGAGAATCATCACATGGTCTAGAAAGAGAAGAAGATAACAGACAAAGGTTTCAAAACTAATAAAGAGAGATGATTTTAGAGAGAATGAAGCTATGGTGGTGGTAGAGGATGATTTACTAATCAATTTAGGTCTTATGTTTTTTTTAGATGTAGAGAAGAAGGCCATAGAGTGTTTGAGTGTATACACTATCAAGATAAATAAAGGAGCCAAGATCATCATACAAGAGTGAATTTAGTTGAAGCTAAAATAGAAGAGCAAAGTACTAAAGTTGCAACAACATATATTAGAGAAAATTTAATGATGAGAATAATAATGATCACTTTAAGGAAAGAACATGTGCATAATAAATAAGGTGGTTATGCATGGATAAAAATAAATATATTTTGAACAAGGTGTAATTCAAGAGGTAAGATATGCAAAGTAATTATAGATGGTGGTAGTTTTGAAAATATAGTTTCTAAAGATATGATTCATAAACTAGGTTTGAAATGTGAAAAACATCCTAATCTTTATCAAATTTCATGGTTTAATAAAGGAAATAAATTTATAGTAGATAAAAGGTGCTTAATCAAGTTTTCTATAGGTAAAATCTACAAAGATGAAATATGGTGTGATGTTATACCAATGGATACATGCCATGTGTTATTGGGAAGGCCACAATAATTTGATAGAAAAGTAATTCATGATGGATCAAAGAACATAGTTTATGGAAAGGTGGTATGAAGGTAGTTTTGTTACCTCTTAAAGAAGAAGGGTAGGCTGAAAGCATGATGATTGTAAAATAATTTATTAAAGATATGAATATAACATGTTATTTATATGCATTAGTAGTGAAGAAAGAAGACATAAAATTGGTATAAATACAAGTAAAATCAGAATTCAGGTTGAAAGAATATGTATATGTAATACCTGATGAGTTAATAGATGGTTTATAACTAAAGAGAGATAGTCATCATCATATTTATTTGATTCTAGGATCAACCCTACCCATTCAAGTAACTTATAAAATGAGTCCAATAAAACATGAAAAATTTAATAAGTAGGTTACTAAATTGGTGAGGAAGGGTGTAGTAAGGGAAAGCATGAGTCCATGTGCAACAACAACATTTTTAACTCAAAAGAAAGATGGAGAGTGGAGGATGTGTCTAGATAGTAGAGCAATCAATAAAATTGAAATCAAGTATAGATTATTTATATATGTTTTAGATGATATGATGGATGTTCTTGTAGGAGAAAAGTATTTTACCAAGATTGATATAAGGAGTGGTTACTATCAGATTCAAATTCATGAAGGATATGAATGGAAAAAAATATTCAGGATTAGATATGGTTTATATGAATAGATGGTGATGTCACACAGAATATCTAATGAACCTAAGATATTTATGAGGGTGAAAAACATAATGCTAAAATAATACAGTGGTAAGTTTGTGGTGGTTTATTTTGATAATATTTTAATATTTAGTAAGACTAATTAAGAACACTTACATCCTTTGAGATGGTATTAAAGTTGTTAAGAAAATAAAAGCTCTATGTAAATTTGAAGAAGTGCAAGTTTATGCATAATAGTTTAGTGTTTTTAGGATATGTAGTTTGAACAAATGGTGTAAGAATTGATGAATAAAAATCAAGGGAAATTATTGAGTGTCCTATCCTAAAGAGAATCACAGCTCTGTAAGAAGTTTCCATGGTTTATCAACTTTTTACACAAAGTTTATTAATAATTTTAGTAGTCTTGTTGTACCAATAACAAATTGTATGTGAGGAAAATAATTTACATGGATAAGGGAAATAATATAAAGCTTTGATTTATTGAAGAATAAAATTTTAAAAAATTCTATTTTAACATTACCATAGTTTAGCAAAGTGTTTGAGGTTGATTGTGATGCTTCGTTTGTGAGAATTGGTACTGTGTTGAGTCAAGAAGGGAAACAAATAATATATTTTACTAAAAAATTGAATGAGATAAGAACAAAGCATTATACATATGATGTTGAATTTAATTCTATTGTATAATCATTAGGACATTAGAGGCATTATATGGTGTCTAAGGAGTTTATACTATTTATTAATCACTAGGATTTGAAGTATGTGAACACTCCACAAAAGTTAAATAGTAGGCATGTAAAGTGGGTATATTTATTGAAAGGTTATACTTTTGTGTTGAATAAAAAATTAGAAAAATAGAATCAGGGAGATGATGCTTTGAGTAGGTGAGTAGGGTTGATAACTATTATTGTGATTAAATTAGATGTATTTGAATTTATTAAAGAAGTATATGATACTCATCTAGATTTTGGCAAGATAGTTGAACAATGCAGGAATCCATTCACAAGATATAATAATAATGTTTATGAAGAGTATATTATATAGGATGGTTATCTCTTTAAAGAGAAACAATGATGTATTTCAATTAGGTCTCTAAAAGATAATATAATAATAAAATTACATAGTGGTGGTTTGGATGGACATTTTGGCAATACATTAACATAAGCTTTGGTGGAGGAGAAATATTTCTAGCCAAGTATGAAGAGAGATGTGACAAGATATGTTGCAATGTGTCAGATATGTCAAGTGGAAAAAGGACATGCACAAATTATAGGTATATACATGCTATTACCAATTCTAAGTGGACCATGAATAGATTTGAGTATGAATTTTGTATTGAGATTACCAAACACACAAAGAGATAATGTTTCAATTTTTGTTGTTGTAGATAGGTTTTGTAAGATGATTCACTTTATTACATGTAATAAAACCAATGATGCCACTAAAGTTACAAAAATATTTTTTTAAGGATATTATGAGATTACATGGTGTTTCAAAAACCATTACATCAGATAGGAACACAAAATCTATAAGTCATTTTTGGACGACTTTATGGACGAAAATAGGGACTAAGCTACAATTCATTAATAAAAATCATCCCCAAATAGATGGATAGATAGAAGTTGTAAACATGAGCTTGAAATTTTTGTTGAGATGCATAATTAGAGAGAAGCCTAAAAAATGGGACTTGGATTTACTACAACCTAAGGTTGCATATAATAGTTTAGTGAATAGATCAATAGGAAAATAAAAAATTTAGATTGTTATTGGATAAATCCTATGAGAGTTTTAGATTTGGTACAATTACCAACTGCATAACAAGTTAATGATGATGTAGAAACATTTGTAGAATATATACAATAGTTACAAGAAGTAAGAAGAATGTTGCAGGAAAGTAATGAGAAATATAAAGTAGTAATAGATGTTAGAAGAAGGTCAAAAATATTTGAAGGAGATTTAGTGATGGTTTACTCGAGGAAAGATAGATTTATGAAAGGCACATAGACCAAGTTGAAGTATGAGAAAATTAGACCATGCAGAATTATGAAGAAAGTTAATGACAATGCTTACGAGGTGAGTTTATCACATAATTTTAATATCTTACAAGTATTTAATGTTATATATATATATATATATATATATATATATATATATATATATATATATATATATATATATGATTTCAATCAAGAAGATGGTGAAGGTGAGGAATAAGAATAAATAGATTGGAAGCAACAAGTGCCAAAGAAGAAGACAAAAAATAAGGTAGATTTTGGATAAGAAGACAATAAACACAAGGCAAGGAAGTTATGATAAGTATTTAGTATAGTGGGATGGATTACAACAATAAGACAATACTTGGATTATATAATAGGAGCTAAATAAAATTGAGAAGAGTAAATTAAAATAATAAAATTAGAGGAACTCGTAGGTGTTGAGTTATTTTAAACCGGAGGATAATGATGTAGAAAAATAGTCTAAACTTTCAGAGGTCATAACTTTTGATTCATAGCTCCATTTGAGCCCTTCTTCATGTCAAAACAACTGGTTCAAAAATTTTAATTCAACTATAATCTATCATTATAACTAGATGATGTTTTTTATATTTATAAGAGGTCATACATGACCATATGAGGGTCCAAAATTATAGTTCAATTTTATTTTAATTTTTTTTCTAAACTTAAAAACTATTTATTTTTATAATCAGACTTGAACTTGAGTTGAAATTCATCTCATATATTAATTTTAGAGTTTAGTTTATTTTTATATATTTTAAATATGCACATACTTGCATGCAAAACTTAATGAAAATAGCAGTTGCTAAAAATAGCAGGTTGAGTTTCATTTGTTTTTAGATTTCCAAAATTTGCATGTCAACTCTAATTCTGAGTTAAGGCTTATTTATGCATGATTTTTAATTATTTAAATTATTCAATAAAATTTATTATTTTAGAACCTTTGCCTATTGATAATTTATTTATCTTGATAGTTATCAAGTTCATTAATAAAGACTTGCCCCACATAAATTCAAAGTAATTGCAACACCCAGGCCATCCCATGTATGTAAATTTCAATTACATATACTTCTAACAAGACACAAATATGAATAAATCATTTTTTCCACCTAGTAAACTGTAAAAGAAACAAAATTAAAGCATAACCTATTTCAATCTCGCCCCAGAAATTCTAATTTTCCATTTTTAAATATCTAAAACATATTAACTTAAAGTAATAAATATTTTATAGCTTTTGAACACTCCCAAACCCAAATTTGAGGCAAGTTGTATTTTTGTTTTTCATTTTTTAAACTTCTAAAATACATAAATTACAAATGTGATATCAAAAACTTATCAATACCATATTAACATGGCATCATATAATATTTTATACAAAAAATTGAGTACAAAAATTATTTAAAATTTTTCATAAAATTTCAATATTAAAAATGAAAAAAGGATAATATAATTTGGCTTGAAAGTCCTTAAAATATCTCATCTCATATCTATAAATTATATTTTCCAAAATATTTTAAAAACAAATACATATATAAACATTTTTTGGTAATAGAATATACCCTTGAGCAATGTACATTGATTCATGACTTTAGATCAAAGTTTGCTTTTGAAATATTTTTATAAATTGAAATCTAAGATTCAAAATTGTGAAATTTACATATGAATAAAATATAAACAACATAAGATGAAGATCAAGACTAGATTTATATATCAAATTGGTAGAGAGAGACTATTAATAATATAATTTTGCTTATTAAGATGACAAATTGATACAAGACAAAGCAACTTAATTAATAAAAATGCCCAGGATTAAAATGTGGGAATGTCATGATTTTATGGGAGCTCTCCCTGAGCATCCTAGGCTTAGTGTTGGATCCACTAAACCATGATCCTCCACATTATAAGATAGTCTAAATAATTAATAATTGGTGGCATATGTATTTTTTGAAATGGTTTTCATTATATATAATTAAAACCATTTCATTTTATTTCATGGAAAAATAACATTGCATCTCATTAAGGAAATGTCACATATAATAACATCCTAATCTCATAAATAAAATGCAACTAACATTAACAAAAAATCACATATAAAAATCTAAGTGGTTATGGTTAAAGAAAAAGCACATAAAACTATGAAGGAACTTCATGATCATAACAATCTAAAAGGATGCCACATGCCAAGCCAAATGCCTCTGTGAATGCTGTCACCCCATGATTGCTAGATGGACTCTGCATGGTGGCTTGTGATCAGTGCATTTCATCAAAGGTGTGGACACTTGAGGAATATAAAGTTAAATGAAAACAAAATTTTACTTCAAGACTATTGTGGTCACTTTTGTACAAATATTTAGGTTATATCATAGTCTAATTATGGCCCCTTCTATGCATATAGACTAATTCTCAAACATAAAACATTTGTGGCCACTTCACTCTAATTTAAGATAAGGTGCACACTTTAAACATTATATCACTTGGGACCTTATTAATTAAGAACATGATCACAATTTTTATTAAACTCATGTATTTATGGAATGGATTTGAAAATTTAATAGGTCTATAAAGTGTATTTATATCAACTTAATTATTGTGAGGAAAGACAAGGAAGCCAGATGTCACACCAAAGGACTCTGTGAATGATGTCACCCTATGATCGCTATATGGACTCCACATGGTGACATGTGAACACTATGTTTCATAAAATGTGTGAATTCATAAAGAATATAAATTGAAATCAAATCAAATGTTCACTCTAAGGTTATCATGGTAATTTTGTATAATGCCTTATGTTTACCATAGTCTAGTTACATTAAATTATGTACATATAGCATAAGTCTTAAACATAAAGATTTTTTGGAAAATTCACTTTAATTCAATATAAGGTAAATTTAGACCTTATTAATTTTTGACATGATCACATTTTTTAGTGGATTAGCAGATTTGTAAAATGGATTTGAAAATATAATGGGTCAACAGAGTTGTTAAAATCATGAATGTGAATTCTATGATTGTATTGTACCCCATGATCCCATAACTAATATGTGATTTATGTAGGTATCATATTTTGGCTATCTCTAGACTTGTAGGGTTTATATGTTAGAATTAAAATTCTAATGAGTATGTATATGGCCATAGTATAAAAGTGAACTCCGTAATCTCAACCATTTTATGATCATACCACATGGAGGGTCATGATTCTCCAAGGAAATTTTAATAACAAAGTCATCATATTACAAAGTAAATGTGATGATCATGTCAAGTGACCACTCAATATTGAACATAGGTCATGTTTCTATTTCATTTTTTTATCACTAAATAATCATGCACCTAACCCATTAAAAATAAAAGAGATTTATAAGATCCTAATGGATCTATGGGTTTCTCAAAATATTCTTAGTTATCAAATATTCCATCAACTTTGAAGATGACATAGACATTTGAATATGCATGATGGGTCACTATGCATATTAATTCACAATGGCAATAATATTAAAATTATGATGCATAAGAGGGACAATTTTATTAATATCACACATACCAATATTATTTTTAATATTTGATTGTATACAACACTCACTATGAAAATTCAATACAAATAACCTAAATTTTTATAAAAGTAAAATATTTAAAAATGATACAAAAAACTAATGAATTTGATGTAGAATTTTTTTCTCTTTTTTAATTAATTTTTTTTGAATTTCCACCAAAAAAAATAGTATTATCATTATCCTCTAACAAATATTTTCTAACTTTTTTCTTTTTCAATTTTTTTTTTAATAATTAGACAAAATATTTAGATTGGACAATTTTATATGTAACTAATAACAATATGCAATTGCAATAAATACCTATGTAGCAAGTACTTGTTAGACATAGACAACATCTACCATTTTTAATGAGAAAATAGTTTTAGGGATGTTTCATCTCTTCATAAGGACTAGATCCCATTGGTTCATACATGAAATTAGTACATGGACATCACCCAAGGAATAGTAGGATACGAGGGTTTGTACTTTATATACCACATGGATGGTCAAAATGGAGGAGCATTTCATCCTTGAATGTCTAAGCTATATGGACATTGAAGCCAAATATGTGGAAACATTAAGAGTTGACTCCATGATAAAAATGTTGAAGAGATGTTAACTCAAATCAGTAAAAGGAGGATCAATTTTCTAAAAGACATTGTTATGCCCATAGAACATTGCTAAACCCATGAATTTTTGAATGATTGGAGCATTAGGTATGATTGGTAGTCTCATAAACTATTTAATCTCATGAATATAATTAAAACCATTTCATTCATTTCATAACAAATGACATTACATGTCATTAAGAAAATATCACATTAAATAGAGTGCCTTACTTCACATCTCGCTGAGCCTGAGCCTGAGGGGTATTCTCCATATAAGAATACAATAATCCATTAGTATAAGAAAAAAATCAACCTTAGTATTTTAATCAAAATAATAGTACCATAAAAATCACTTACAATAACATCAACCCCATGTAAAGATGCAACCATTATTACGAGGATGAAGAGCTCTGAGTGTTTCATCCTATTTAATGTTTGACTGATGAAAATATTTTTAAATATGTAGAAAAAAGAAACCAAATATTTTTTCCACTAAAATTGAAATTTCTAGATGTTTACTTATCCTTTCCCATAGTTGATTCTCTATATTTCCATTACCTTATATTATATTATCTACTATCACCTCATTCTATAGCCATCTTCTATTACTATAGTAATTGTTTATAAAGAAACAATACTGCAAGGAATAAAGCCTAACAGATTATTGGATAAAATAACTAATATTTGGAGTTTCTTCAGCATACCAATCTTTGAAGGAATACTATCCCTGAAGTAATTGATCTTCATCACCACCACTTAAAGGGATGAAAGATTTCCAATTGAGTTTGGAATATTACTTGTAAACAAGTTAGCTTATTTTTGTGTAAAATGACAGACAAGGAGCACATTCTATTGAGTATTCCTCCTTTCAAACTATTATCTCCCAAATTCAATATTTCAAGTCCAAGAATATTGCCTAAAATTGGTGAAAATGGTAGTTTACAAGATTTAAGTATCAAAGATTAGTCAAATTACTCAAGCATGGAGGAAAATTACCAGTTATCGAATTGTCATTGAGCATCAATATTTCTAGAGGAGGCCACACATATGGTATGCATCCAATCAATGATTTTTGAAAAATAATACCTTACAAATAATTGTGAGAGAGATTTACAAACCTCAAATTAGGATTGAAATGCCATAACTAAAAGGGAATTTCTCCAATAAGATTGTTGTCAGCGAATGTTAATTCACTCAATGAGTTTTGAGTTGAAATCCATGGTTGAATTTAACCATCAATATTACATGATGACAAATTCAAGGATTCTAATTGAAATATAGGAATCCATGTAGTGCTAATATTCAACACACAATTGGATAAAGTCAATGCAGATAAATTGGTAGTTTATGAAATGGTATGATGGTGGTTTAGTGAGAGGGAGAGAATATATATATATATATATATATATATATATATATATATATATATATATATATATGATATTTATTGTCATGCCAAGAAGTAAAAATGTAAAAATAAATAATTTTTAATGCCTTCTATTATTTCAACTAACCATATAATTATATTATAAAATTTATGATTGAAGTTTATGGGATATCTCATATTGATAATAAAATACTTTTATATAATTTTTTGACTCAAAATAATTAGAGTTTCTTTTTTAAGTCTATAAATCATAGGGACTAGTGTCCCTCATCATTAAGTTTTTCATATGAGGACTTAGGGACTCTCTCTACATTGGATGGCATGGATTAGATACTTATTTATTTTATAATAATATAATGGGAAATAAAGAGAAACACAAATTTATATATATATATATATATATATATTATAACAATAAGTTTAGGATATTAAAACTGTATGCATTTTATATTAAAATGGGAAATAGAGATCAACACGTGTGATATATATATATATATATATATATATATATATATATATATATATATATATATGAAATATAAAATTAAATTTATGATATTCAAATTGTAATGACTTGACACATGATGTAAAAACAAATGTCAAACCTTTCCTTTCTATAATTCCTATATCAATTGTGGCTTTGTCAAAATGTGTTAAGCCTTGTGATTTTAGGATTGTCAATATCCATGCCAATTTAAAAATTAACTAACATAATTGACCCATTTGTATAGGTGTGATTTAAATTATAGTTAGAGTTACATTAACAAAATGAATCCTTTTTAGTTATCAAATTGAACCTTTACATATGTAGGTGGTTCATGGGGTGCTAGTGCTAGTTTGTATACAATGCTTTGAACATATCCAACTGTGCCATTGACAATAAATATTTTTTTCCATTATTTTTTATTGAGAACAACCATTTCACCAATAATAATCAATAATTCAACTACCAATTGTTCATCATTTAATCCCACAACATTATCTATTTATCCTCTAGTCATAATACTTCGAGTAACAGGCTGATTCAATATATATAATTTTATCTTACTATGTTGATGCACATTCTCATTTGTTAAAAATAATTGAATATGTTCATCAAGATCCTAATTTTCAACTATTTTAAGTGAAACATCTATTCTAATCATAAAAAATGGTAATCTTTAACAGTTGGATTAACATCTCTTAAAATTGTTAAAATTTCCCATAGATAAATTGTTGTTTTTTAGTTTGATCTTCTTGTCAAAAAACCTCATCAAGTATAAAAATGGTTATAAAGTTTTTTTTTAATCACTTTAATTGTATTTTACTCGCATATATAAGTTTATCCATTATTAGGGGTAATTATCCCAGATCCCCAACAAATGTCAAAAACCTTCCACCAAAACACATATCAAATTTTTTTATGAATGCTTATTATAATTGATAATATATATTTAAAGAATATTTTGACCTATAAATCTTATCTTAACAATTAAAATATACATAACATGTATAATTTATTCTTGAAAAATTACTAACCTTAATCCTTAGAATTTTTCAAAATCTAAAATAGACAGTCTCAAGGTCATATGTATTGTTGATGCACCAATGTTAAATTTTGCATCTCTAATTGGATAATGTAGTAAAAGTGGGCAAAATTGTGGTTTTTATAACTCCAAAAGTTGTATTTTACTCCCTCCAATAAAATAATATAACTTATATCAACCATACTCTATGACTAATTGTCATGCATCTATCTCTAAATCTCTTAATCATAGAAATAATCACGTTTCATACATCAATATTTTATAAATACATTTTCATGGTGGTTGTGGTTATCATTTAAAGAGTGAATGACATGTGAACTTGTAATAAAAAAATGATTTGGGTTTTTAACCTCTCAAACATATATTTCAAGGAAACTATATGTATAGTTAAAAAAAAGGAAATTATATATCTTTCAAACTTATAGATTTAAAGGAAAATCTATTTATTTCATTTATAAATACTTGCCACACATAAATTTGAAGTAATTACAACATAGAGGATATCCTACTTATGTAGCATTCAATTGCATATAATTATAACAAGACACTAATATGAATAAATCATTTTTTCCCACCTAAAAAAAAAAAAATTAAAGCATAACCTATTTCAATCCTCCCAAAAAAATTCTAATTTTCCATTTCCAAAGTTTTATAACACATTAAATTGAAGTAATAAATATTTTATACCTTCAAAACATTCTCAAAAACACAAATTTGAAAGACATAAATTACAAATATGATATCAAACAATTACTAATACAATATAAACACAATGCCATAAAATATTTTATACAATAGAATTTGAGTAAAAAAATTATTTAAAATTTTTCATAAAAATTCAATATTAAAAATGGAAACAAAAATATAATATACTTTGACTTCAAATTCATTAAAGTATCTCATATTATATCTTTAAAATGTTTTTCCCAAAATATTGTAAAAATAAACATATAGACAAACATTGTTTGGTAATAGAATATAACCTTGAATATATTTTTGAAATTAATTTAATATCTTACAACCATTAAAATTTAGTCACACAATTATAATAAATTATTCAGACAATTGAAAAAAAATCATTATTATTTTGAGTGAACTAAACAAAATACATAACAAAAACATAATACTATTATTTTTTGGATGATAAATAAATAAAAACATGAAAAATCAAATATAAGCTGAGAAAGGCAAGCAACTTAAAATAAAAGTTCAATTATTTTAAGTAGAAGTGATAAAATAATGGAGAATAGAATATGAATTGAATGAGAAAAAACCTCAATGTGAATATAATAATCTCATCAACATCATTATATTTTAATACTAAAGTTTAGCTTGTTGAGAAGGTGCTGGGTAATAAACATGACTATAATATTTTGGGTTATTTGGAGAGATTCAATAATATTCAACCAAAGGAATTTAAACAAAAATAAGTTTAGGTGTACTATAATTATGGTGGTTCAGACGCTCTTTTCTTCTAGAACTTTGTCCTTCAATTTGCCTCCAAATCTATCTCCTTCTATAATGAACACTTAACTCAAAGACAAGATAATTTCATTAGTCACATTTTAAGGAGGATCTCAATCCTTCTAGTTTTTCAAACAAGAGAACACTCAAAACTTAATGAATTAAAATGGGCACTAATCTTTCAAACCTAGATAAAACATTGGAGTCACCACTAGAAGAAATGGTCTAGGATATCATAGATCACAAACATATAGTGATACATTATGAAATTATACTTTCTTGTAACCAATGATGAGATAGAGAAATAAATACACTGAAAATCTAGATTCACATTCAAAAAGATAAAATCACTTTAAAACATGAACAAATAACTATTTTATATAAGAATTTTTGGCAACACAGGTTCCAAAGATATTATCCCTGGTAATGGTGATAGCAAAGTGTTAGTTCTCAGTTGTATACCTCTAAAATTCATCCTCACAAAATTGAGAAAATGGAAAACATAGATGATAAACCTAAATTATGTCATTATAGTCGGGAAAGGGTTTAGCATCTAGATATACTAAACATAGATAATAACTAGAAAACACTGAGAAAAGATATAGTTAGTTCCCTGCTACTTTTGGCTTTGCCTAAACTAAGGTGAGGTGACCTATGGGGTAGCTTGGTCAAAAGGAGGGATACTATAGTTCAATATCCAGGGGATTATTGGCACACATACACATCAGATCAAATCATAACCAAACTTTCTTAGCTCACTCAGGAAGAGTTGTCACATAGACTGAGCAAATGATTTTAAATCAGATACAATCTGCTAAAGATAGATGGAAATGTGATTGTAATCTTCATTTATATATAAACTATTGACAACTAAGATCCAAATGGAAAATTACAATGCTAGTCTTCAAAGATCAATCAAAGACACATTTCAAATCTATAAAACTTGTACACCTATGGGAAAATAACACTTAATAATTTAGAAAATATGTATTATTTATAGGGTTAGGATAGGTATGATGAGTTAGATATATTTAAAGGGGTGTGGTGAATTTCAATGAAGGGAATTCCTTACAAAATTGTGATATCATTCATTCCAAGATGTAAAAGACTAACAAACAAGCTAAAATAATATTACATATGATTTGCATTCATTGACACCAATCCAATACAAACATTAAAATGACCCTTGAAACCCACAAAACACCTAATGCAAAGGAAAGTCTATATCACTTTCTCCTATCAACTCCATAAATACAGGATATCCTTAAAATATTATCAACAAAACATTCCCAAATTATAATGGAGAAAGTAATTTATAATCAGAGTTCATTGTCAGAATGACTAACATTACGAGACATAAAACCCAATAGCTAATCAATAATGCATGAAGAATGTGTTATTACACTTCATCGACAAGAAAGAGTAGAAATCACAGATATTTTCCATTAGCTTTAAAGTAAATCTACATACATCAATGTTCAAAATGTAGACATAGTGAAAATCATGGTGGATTTACTATGGAACAAGGGAAAGATATAGATAAATTATCTCAAAGTTTGCTAATTATTGTATTGAAGCAAACACCTTAAAAACATAGCAATAAATACTAAAAATGAAAAAATATCTATAAATAGGAGATATATGAAAGCTAAAAATTCTTTTTAAAGAGGATAAGCCCACTTTACTTATACAAAATTTTCTCACCCAAAATATCCCTAAAATATGGTCCATCTATAAGATATATTTGCATATGACCAGAAGCTCATGCTCTGCAAGGTATGATTCTAGTTGTCTATGTCATGATGAAGATTGATTTGCCCAACTGGATATTCGATGCAATTGAGTTTGTGGGAGAATATTCTTCCTAAGTGCAAATTGATTTTGTCTTTATGTGTAACTATTTTTCCCTTTTATTCAACTAATCATTTGCCCACTTAGACTGAGGATGATGTGTTAGTTGATGATCAAGTTACTATTTTCTCCATAAATAATAAAGAATTAAATAAAGAATAAATGGAGCCTCAATCTTCAACCTTCATGAAAGAATAAAGAATATAAAAATTACTCTTCAATCTTTTGGTCATTTCTATAAGGAACCTCCATGATGGCTTCCTTCCTCTTCCACTAGAACAAATTAGGTCATCATCACATACCTTAGTCACAAGCATGTTTGTAGCACTAAATTCACCTCCACGAGCTCTGTCAGCGTATGTTGGTTCCTCTACCTCTTTGATTTCTTATGGTGAGCCTGAAATTCCTTCAATGATTCTACTTTTATGCCCCATACTCCCTTTTATAGGATTCCACACTTTAGGGAGTGACCAAAAAGATGTTACTTGTCCCATTCCATACAAGCTACTTCTCATTCCCAAGAGGTTCTATTGTAGGGTGGAGATGAATGAGATCAACACTTATCTCTTGTTTGCCTTTTTGATTTAAAAGTTAACTCTAAACCCAATAATGATATGTGCACATTTTTCCCTCCCACAAATTTTTGTAATTCACATGCATATTTTCACTTGGCAAGATATCAAAACTTATGTGCATGTTTACATCTTGGTGGGATTTCGGGACTTAGTTGCACATTTGAACATTTGTAAAGGTTCATAACATCTTTGCATCTTTGCACGTGCTTTCCTATTTAAAATCTCCACTGTAGTTTGGGTTTTTTGAATTTTACATGGACCTTTGACATGAAATTGGTGTATTTTTAAAACATTCTTAGCTTTACTTTTGATAGCACTTACCTTGGGCTTTAGATATCTAACTGCACTTTGCAAGTTGCATGTCAAAAAATTGTTTATTATGTTACAATCTCTGTTGCAGTTCCATCCTAAAATTTTGCATGGTTTTGAAATGACATATGCAACACATCTTCTCCTCTTACATGGTTGAACCTTTGCATTATCGAGAAGACTATCAAAATAATATTCAACACTGACTATGCCATGAAATTTAGCGATCAACTCTATGTGAATGACATGGTCAGACAAAGACAATATAAAAATAGTGTATCCATCCATCCACTCAGGAATATGGAGATCATGAGTATGCCTACCGCACTTTTAAATTTCCTTTCTGATGGGTTGTAGGTCAACTTTCCTAAGCCTTTGTCCTTCTCCCACCCACTCTACAACTCTAGAATTATATTTCAACTTGGGTTCCCCCCACATGAGATATACATTTGAAGAGATGAGTTAAAGTACTTAATGAAGATGAAGATGCAAATACCATTAAATAATTTATTACAAAATGCCATTGTAACACTCCTCCTTTACCTTTGACTGAATCAAAGAGCATTAATTTTCCCTATCTCATGACCAAACATTACATTTTCATGGTATGATATTCTACCCTAAAACTTCTCTTTTCCATACTTGCCGTCCAATTCAGCCAAGATGCATTCATAATTTAAAGTTGCATTGTGACGTTACATTCCCCTATGAAATTTTTTTTGGACTTGAGCCTTTGACCTCTACATGGACATTTAGATTTATTTTTGATGGCACATACCGTGGGATGTGGGGTTTTATATGTACTTTATAAATTGCATGAAATTTTTTAATGCAACATTGTAATCCCCTCCCAAAGTTAGGATACCTTGTCCTTTGAAACACAAATGTTAGACTTAGCCTTTTTTAACAGTCATGACTCTCTTCTACCACACAACCTGGCAATTGAAACATGCCTAAAAAAACATGAAAATATTAATTATTAGTCAAACCAAACTTTATGATGTTTGCACAACATGATTTTAAGAGAGGATTTTTATTTTAGGTAAGCATTTATTTTGGGTTTTCTTTAGAGGGAAATAATTTAAAATTTCATAGACTCAATTTTTAGGAAAGGGAACATATTGCTTAGAATAAATTTTAGCACTAACATATGTGATCACATTGTTTAGTGGACTAATGGATTTGAAAATATAATGGGTCAATAGAGTTGCTAGAATCATGAAAGTGAATTCCTTGATTGTATTGTACCCCATGATCCCATAACTAATAGGTGATTTATGTGGGTATCATATTTTGGCTATCTCTAGACTCATGGGGTTTATATGTTGGAATTAAATTCTAACGGGTATGTTGATGGCCATAGTATAAAAGTGAACTCTATGGGACCAACCATTTTTTGATCATGCCACATGGAGGGCCATTATTCTCCAAGGCATTTTTAGCGACAAAGTCATCATATAATAAAGCAATGATGATCATGTCAAGTGGCCACTCAATAGTGAACATAGGTCATGATTTTATTTTAGTTTTTTGTGATTACTAAATAGTCATGCACCTAAGACATTAAAAATAAGAGAGACATGGGTTTCTCAAAATCATTTTAGTTATCAAATCTTCCATCGACTTCGAAAATGCGATAGACATTTGAATATGTATGATGGGTCACTATGCATATTCAATTCACAATGGAAATAATATTAAAATTGTGATGCATCAGTGGGACAAGATTATTAATTTCACACTTACCAATATTATTTTTAATATTTTATTGTATACAACACTCACTATGAAAATTCAATAAGAAAACCCTAATTTTTTTGAAGTAAAAAAATTAAAAATGATACAAAAAAACTAATGAATTTGATGTAGACTTTTTTTCTCTTTTTTAATTATTATTTTTTTAATTTCCCCCAAAAAATAGTCTTATCATTATCCTCTAACCAATATTTTTCTATTTTTTATTTTTCCAAAATTAAAAAAATTATAATTCAACAAAATATTTAGATTGCACATTTTTATATGTAACTAATAACAATATGTGATTGCAATAAATATCTTTGTATCAAGTACTAATGTTAGACTTAGACTACATTTAACATTTTTAACTAGAAAATAATTTTAGGTAATGTTTCATCTCCTCATAATGACTAGCTCCCATAGGTTCATACATGAAATAAGTAGATGGACATCACCCAAGGAATAGTGGGATTTGATGGTTTATACTTTATATACCACATGGACGTTTACAATAGAGGAAAATTTCATCTTGAATGTCTAAGTTACATGGACATTTGAGCCAAATATGTGGAAACATCAGGAGTTGTCTCCATGGTAAAAATATTTGAAAAAAATAAAATAAAAATGTTGAAGAGATGTTAACTCAAATTAGTAAAAGGAGGAACAACACTCTAAAGGACATTTTTAGACCCATAGGACATTGCTAGACCCATGAATCTTTGAATTATTGGAGCAATCAGTGTAATTGGTAGTCCCATAAACTATTTAATCTTGTGAATATAATTAAAATCATTTTATTTCATTTCATAAAAAAATGACATTGCATGTCATTAAGATAATATCATATTTAATGGAATATCCTGCTTCATATCTAGCTGAGCCTAAGCTTGAGGGGCTTTCTCCATATAATAATACAATAATCCATTAGTATATGAAAAAATTCAATCTTAATATTTAACTTAATAGAATAGTAACGTAAAACTCACTTGTAGTAACATCAACCCCATGCAAATCCATAACCATTATTATGAGGAAGAAGAGTTTGACTATTTCATCTCGTTAAATGTTTGCCTGATGAAAATATTTTTGCAGATGTAGAAAAAAGAAACTAAATATTTTTTCCAATAAAATTTAAATTTTTGGATGTTTACTTATCCTTTCCCATTATTGATTCTTTATATTTAAATTTCCATTTATTATATTGTCTACCATCACCATGTTCTATAGACATCCTCTTTTACTACAATAATTGTTTAAAAATAAATAATACTATGAGGAATAAATCCTGATAGATTAATGGATAAAATAACTAAGATTTGGAGTTAATTCAACATACCAATTTCTAAAGGAATACGATCCCTAAAGTAATTTCTATTCATCACCACCACTTGAAGGGATGAAAGATTTCCAACTGAGTTTGGAATATGACATGTAAATGAGGTATGCCCAATATCAAGTGTTTGTAATTTTTTATAATTTATTAATGAGCCAGGTAGTCTTCCACTTAGTTTATTTTTGTGTACAATGATGGAAAAAGAGCATAGTCTATCAAGTATGCTTCCCTTCATACTATTATATCCCAAATTAAATATTCCAAGTCTAAGAATATTACCCAAACTTGGAAAAAATGGTAGTTTGCAAGATTTAAGTATCAGAGAATATTGCCCAAACTTGGCAGAAATGGTAGTTTGCAAGATTTAAGTATTGAAGATTAGTTAAATTGTTCAATCCCAAAGGAAATTTTTCATTTAGCAAATTGTCATTAAGCATCAGTATTTCCAGAGGATGCCACACAGATGGTATGTATCCAATATATGTTTTTGGAATACTATTGCTTTTAAATAATTGTGAGAGATATTTAAAAACCTCAAATGAGGACTAAAATGCCATAGCTAAGAGGGAATTTCTCCAACAAGATTGTTGTCAGCCAATGTCAATTCACTCAATGAGTACTGAGTTGAAATCCATGGTTGAATTTAACCATCAATATTACATGATGCCAAATACAAAGATTATAATTGATATATAGGAACCCATGTAGTGCTAATATTCAACACACAATTGGATAAAATCAACTCAGAGACATTGGCAAGCTTGTGAAATAAAGTTTTTGAAATTGTATGATGGTGGTCTAGTCAGAGGGAGAGACTCTTTATCTTGGATGGCAATTCCATGAGGTATTATTGTCATGCCAAGAGGTGGAAACATAAAAATAAATTGTTTTTAAAGCCTTCTATTATTTCAACTAACCATATAATTATTTTATAAAATTTATGATTGAATTTTATGGGATAACACATATTGATAATAAAATACTTTTATATAATTTGTTGACATAAAACAATCATAGATTCTTTATTAAGTCCATACACCATAGGGACTAATGGCCCTTATCATTAAGTTTTTCATATGATGACCTATGGACTCTCTTTACATTGGATGGCATGGATTTGATTCTTCATTATTTTATAATAATACAATATTAAAATGGAAAATGGAGAGAAACACCAAATTTGATATATATAAATAGTACAACAATAAGTTTGTATGCATTTTATATTAAAATGGGAAATAGATATCAACACAAGTGTTATATATATATATATATATATATATATATATATATATATATATATATATATATATATATATATATATATATGATATTCAAACTATAATGACTTGACACATGATATAAAAATAAATGTCAAACATTGCCTTTCTATAAGTCTTATATCAATTGCGGCTTTGTAAAAATGTGTTAAGCCTTATGATTTTAGGATTGTTAATACCCATGCCAATTTCAAATGTAATTAACTTAAACTCCCCCTTTGTATAGAGGTGATTGAAATTGTAGTTAAAGTTGCATCAATAAAATGAATCCTTTTTAGTTATCAAATTGAACCATTACATATTCAGGTGGTTTAGGGAGTGCCAACCATGGTTTGTATATGATGCTTTGAACATATCCAAATGTGCCATTGACAAGAATTGCTTTTTCCACATGTTTTTAGTGAGAATCACCATCACACCTATAATAATAAATAGTTCAACTGCCAACTGTTCATCGTTTAATCCCATAATAATATTTATTTGACCTCTGGTCGAAATACTTTGAGCAATAAGCTGATTCAATACATATAATTTATCTTACTGTGTCGATACACATTATGATTTGTTGAAAACAAATGAAAATGTTCATTAAAATCCTCCTTTTCAACTATTTTAAGTGAAACATCTATTCTAATAAAAAAAAATTGCCAATCTTTAAAGGTTGAATTAACATCTCTTAGATTTGTTAGAGGTTCCTGAAGACATTATTGTTTTCTAGATTGATCTTATTCTCTGAAAAAACTCATAAAGTAAAAAAATAGTAGTATAGTTTTTGCACAATAAATTTTCTTGTCTTGTACTTGCATATAGGATTTTATCCATTACTAAAAGTAGTTATCCCAAATCCCCAACAAAAGTCATAAACCTTCCACCAGAACACATATCAAATTTTTTTGTCAATGCTCAACGTAATATTCCATAATCTATATTTTCAAGCATATTTTGACCTATAAATCTTATCTCAACAATCAAAATTTCCCTAACATGTCTAATTTCTTCTGGAAAACTTGTTAACCTTATTTGTTCTAATTTTTCAAAATATGAAATAGACAGTGTCAAGGTCGTATGTATTGCTGATGACCAATGTTAAATGTTGCATCTCTAATAGGATAAAGTAGTAAAAAAGGGCAACATTGTAGTTGTGATAACTCCAGAAGTGCTAGTTTAATCCCTCTAATAAAATAAGATAACTTGTATCAACCCTCCTTTATGGCTAATCATCATGCATGTATGTGTACTTCTCTTAATCATAAAAATAATCACATTTCATACATCATTATTTTATAAATACATTGTCATGGTGGTTGTGGTTATTATTGAAAGAATAAATTACACATGATGTTGTAAAAAAAATTAATATTTTAAGTTTTTAACCTCTCAATATATTTTAAGAAAACTCTATATATAATTAAAAAAATAAGAAATTATAGAACTTTCACACTTATAAATTCGAAGGAAAACTTATTTATTTCATTTATATATATTTAAAGTAATTTCAACATCCACTATTGTGTAGCATTCAATTACATATAATTCTAAAAAAGATTCTAGTATGAAAAAAATCATTTTTTCCCCCTGAAAAGTTGTAAAAGAAACAAAATTAAAGCATAACCTATTTCAATCCTCCAAAAATAATTCTAATTTTCCATTTCCAAAGTTCTAAAACACATTAATTTGAAGTAATAAATATTTTATATGTTTTAAAAATTCTCAAATACACAAATTTGAGAGACATAAATTACAAATATAATATCAAATAATTATTAATACAATATAAACAAAATGGTATAAAATATTTTATACAATAAAAAATGAGTACAAAAATTATTTAAACTTTTTCATAAAAATTATCTAAGCTTCAAAACATAAACAGCACAAGACGAAGACAGAGATTGGATTGTACTTATTAAAATGACAAATTGATGACAAAATAACCTCACATTAATTAATAATTGGTCGCATATGTATTTTTTTGAAATGGTTCTTATATATAAAATTAAAACCATGTCATTTTATTTCATAACAAAATAACATTGCATGCATATCATTAAGGAAAAGTCAGATATGATAACAGCCTAATCTCATAAATAAAATGCAGCTAGCAGTAACACAAAATCAACATCATCATTCAAATGCCCATTTTACTAAGGATGTCCTTTCCTTGGGCGCCGTCCGATGGGTGGTGGATCCACCGGCTGATAATCCTGCACATTGGAAGATAGAGAGAATGTATTTGGCACAATGCAGTGAATGAAGTTTGCAGATGGACGGACATCAACGATTTGGCCCGAATAATTGAAGCGATATTGGAATACCACCTCTTCAAAGGAGCGAATGCCATTCTCTACTAACACCTTCACCTTCGCTATAAACACACCCCGCGATTCAGCCTGGAAGCGAACATTCAGAATAACGTTCTCAGCACGGCACGCATTGCAAGTGTTTTTCACACGGATTTCATATGTTTTATAATCCGGTGGGTTCGTTCCATTCGTCCAACTGGCTTTAATGGAACGCCCTGCTTCACATTGGGCTGAGCCTGAGCCTGAGCCTGAGGGGCCTTCTCCAGATAAGAATACAATAATCCATTAATATAAGAAAACGATCAACCTTAACCTTAGTATTTAACTTTAAAAAAATAGTTGCAGAAAACTCACTTGCAGCAACATCAGCCCCATGTAAAGCCACCGCCATTATTACGAGAAAGAGGATCTTCCAGTATTCCATCGTGTTGAATGTTTCCCCAATATGTAGAAAAAAGAAACTAAATATCCTTTCCAATGAAATTGAAATTGCTGGACTTTTACTTATCCTTTCCCATTGTTCATTCCTTATATTTCCATTGTCCTATATTATATTAAATTATATTGTTTACCGTCGCCGCGTTCTACTCGCTTCATTCCAATATTTATTTTTATTTTTATTTATTTAACTTTGGTTCGGATGGTGTTACCTCCATTGTTTAGTAGTTCCTCGTGTTAAATTTTGGGTTAATGATAATAAATGCTTTAGAATGTTATTATAATCAAATTAATTATTTGGATGTATATTAAAAGTAAAAGTAGAATTTTAATTTAGGTTTTTCAATTATTTTGAGATAATTTTTATGAATAATAATTGTTTTTTAAAAATTATGAGTAAATTTAGGATGAATTGGGACTTTTTTTATTAGAGTTATGAACCAATATAAAATACATCTATTAACAACATTACGAAACCACTTTAACCAATTCATCTACATCTTATTGGAAATATTTAACATGAAAAAAAATAATACAAATAAATAGAAAAAGGAAAAATAAGAAAAAAAATAAAAATAAATTAAAAGAAAACAATAAATAAAATCTAATATTTGGAACTTTTTATCTTTATCTTCAAGTCCCTTTCTATCTAATATATTCTAATTTAATATTAAGATAAGATTAAATTCGATGCGATATTTTAGTTGTTTATTATGATTTTTTATGACAATAACTTATTCAACATATTCTTTTAAAATATTATTATTTTACTATTAAAAAATATAAATATATTTATATGACTATCAAATTTAAATTTTAATTGAAATTGATATTTTTATTTGAAATGGTGTTATCTCTATGAAATTAATCTTTAAGTTAATAATAATAAATTCTCTATATTTTTAGATTATATCACAACCAAACCAATTATTTAAACACATATTAAAAGTATGAAAATTATTATTTTTATTTAATATTTTTTTTGGTGTAGAATTTTAACCTCTTATTTTAAAATTATTTCAAGATAATTTTTACGGATAATGATTATCCTATTTCTAAGTATTTTTAATGAAGGAAAGAAACATTTAACACACATTTTAGGAAGAGAAATTATTAAACAACCAAAATATCTTTTTCAATGAAATCTAAATCGCTGATTACTTATCCTTTCTCATTGTTCATTCCTTATATTTCCATTGCCCTATATTATATTATATTATATTGTTTACTAGCTTCATTCTAATATTTATTTATTTATTTGTTTATTTAACTTTGGTTAGGATGATATTACCTCCATTGTTTTGTAGTTTTTAGTATTAAATTTTGGGTTAATGGTAATAAACTCTTTTGAATTTTATCACAATCAAATTAATTATTTGGACGTACATTAAAAATAAGAATGGAATTTTAATTTAGGCTTTTTAATTATTTTGAGATAATTTTTATGGATAATAATTATTTTATTTTTTTAATTATGAGTAAATTTAAAATGAAATAGGACATTTTAATTAGAGTTATAGATGAATACAAAATACATCCATTACCAAAAATACCAAACCACTTTAACCAATTCATCTACATCTTATTGTAAATATTTAACACAAATGTGTGTGTGTGTGTGAAGGGATAAAACAAAAGAAAATAAAAAGGGAATAGTAAATATAATTTAATATTTAGAACTTATTATTTTTATCTTCAAATCCCTTTCTACTTAATATATTCTAAATTAATATTAAGATAAGATTAAATTTGATGCGATATTTTACTTATTTATTATGATTTTTATGATAATAATTTATTCAACATTCTCTTTTAAAATATTATTATTTTACTATTAAAAAATATAAATATATTTATATGACCATTAAATTTAAATTATAATTAGAAATGATATTTTTTATTGGGATGGTGTTATCCCTATGAAATTAACCTTTTAATAATAATAATAATTAAAAAAAAAAAAAAAAAAAACTCTATTTTTTTTTATTTTTTTTTGGTTGGGTGCATTATATCACAACCAAATCAATTATTTGGACACATATTAAAGGTACTAGGCGTGAAATTTTAACCTCTTGTTTTTTAATTATTTCAAGATAATTTTTATTGATATATGATTATCCTATTTTTTATTTTTTTATTTTTATTTTTTTGAAGAATGAAACATTTAACACATATTTTAAGAAGAGAAATTATAAAACAAAAATTACAACTATGTAGGAAGAGGAATAGTAAGAGAATACAAAATGCGTACAAAGGGAAATAACAAATGCAATTCAATATTTCATTTTCATGAATTAGTTTTTTTAATTTGCTAATTCATAAAATCAAAATTTTGATTAATGTTTTTATTAATTAAGCTTTCTACCATTATTTATTTATTTATTTATTGAATTTGATGGTAATAATATTTATTAGTTTAAGAGGGAATTAGAGCATTGGATTTGTTTTAACTTAGAATTAGTAGATGGGTTGTTGGTTAATGAGATGTCTTTATTTTGGATGGAAAAAATATGCATGAAAGTTTAGGGATAAGGTGCGAGGTCTTTAACGATATGAATAAAAAAATATTATTTGTTGTCTTGTGATTGGATGAAATATTTGAGATGTTATTGCCCGCCCCCCGCCCTTTATTTGTTCAAGGTAAGTATTGAATATAACTAGTAGGGCATGGGATTGTGAGCTATCCAGTTTTGTAGGTGAGTTAAATGCATGGATTTTATGTGGTCCAAATTTGAGTGGGAGTTAAATGTAGGCTATAAAATTTGGTTGGTAGTAGGATGGGAAAACATGGTTTAAGATCACGTTAAATATAGTAGGAGAGTTATAAACCTGTTAAATTACTTGACATTGAATATTAGTTTAACATGAATAATTAACCTCGTCTAAATTTTTAGAAGTTATAAAATCTTAGAAAACATTGCCTCTAACTTTTAATCCATCAAATATTTGGTCAGATAATTGATTTCACAATTTTACTCTGCAATAAACTGTGTAAAATTATACATTGACATACTATTAGAGTCAAGGTTTATACATCCACAGAGTTATTGTCTCACTCAAAAATTTTACCCATGATTTTAAACATGCCATTTTGATTACATGCATGTTTTGGTTTGAGAGATATGTAAATAATTCACACTCAAAATTTTTACCCATGATTTTAAACATGCCATTTTGATTACATGCATGTTTTGGTTTGAGAGATATGCAAATAATTCACAGGGCCTTCACACACTTGGCATAAATTTGATTTTTCATGGAAAAAACATGATATACTATTAATAAATGATTTTCCCAGTCCTAAAAATGATACCCACTAAAAAAATTAAGGATTTATGTAGATTTGGGTGGTCATGAATTTGTTTTTTTCAATTATGAATATGATAGCCTCTATTTTTTTTAGAATTTCTCTAGGTTTTGGCAATTTTCTATCCCCCTCTTTTGCTTCTTGATATACTTCTCTCCATTTTAGTCTATATTTAGAGGTGCCATGGAGAGAAAAAAGGCAAGAGATGGAATATTAACATATCACGTTATTTACGGGGATTCAACAGAGCCTACAAGTAATAGTATGATGATTCAAAATCATAGTTCAATTCCAAAAGTTTTGAAGAGAATTTCAAAATAGGCAACATTGAATTAGGAAGCATTACTTTTTATAGTCATTAACTCATCTCGTTTTATTTTCACTTTTAGTTTGAAAGGTTACATCGACCTCTCACTGCTACTTAGGTTAGTAAAAGGGATTACAATATTAGGTCCTCATCTCATTTTTCTGAGGCCCTAGATTGTATTGTAAAGATTATTATTGATTTCTTTTAAATTGAGAATCAGGTGCTCTTCTCAATTTATGCTCTACTTGATACTTTTTTTGTGTTATGTTTTTTGTGTTTGTATTGGATTTAGTTTAGTAGATGAGATGAAAAATATATCATGTATAATAATCACAACTCAAGTGAAAACAATCCCAGTGAGGAAATAGATATGAAATCACTTTCTATTAATTGTTTTTGTTGTCTAATACGAAAATTTGAATTGAGAATGGTTTTCATTTGAAATTTCATTTCTTTAATGATTAGTGTTACTACTCATAAATCAATCCTATGTAAGTTTCAATAGCAAATGTTGGCCTCTAACATGAAATATTTCCATCTATCCCACTTTAGCATCTTCTCCTAGTTTCATGTCTTTTCTTACTTTTATTTTACATTCTAAAAATGGTGGGTGTCTTTGCATCACTAACCTTTTTGGTAAGTCTTTTTTTTTGGTGTATAATTTACATAAATAGGATTATAGTAAGTAGCACATAAATAGTTGAAGAATCATAAAAAATCCCACTAGTTCCCCAAAAAAAAGAAGTTTGCAACCTCTTGCCATGCAAGACCAAGACCCATCCTATTCTAACTTCCTTGTATTGTTGTATAATAGATGCAAATAGAATCATGACATGCAATACATAAACAATTGAAGAACTAATAATAAAATTTCATTACTTGATTCTTACTAATTTGACTTAACTCTGTGCATATATAATTGTAGGAGTTGCTTGTGGATTCATATTACTATTATTGGAATCCATGTGTTAATGTACTACTTAATGCATCAACACAAACAAAAAATTGGAAATTTTCAAAAACCTCTAAATCAAAGCTCAAAACAAATACTTATAAATTATGTTATATATAATGGATTTTCCATAATTAACAACACATCAACTATTTTATTGTATTCCATATATTCAATAGTAAACCAAACAAAAAAAAGAGTCAAAGCTAGAACTTCATGGTGGGTTAGCTACAACAATAAAAAAGGATAAATATAATTCCATAACCACCACATATCCCTTGATATTTTTAAAACCACCTTCCAAATACTTATTCTAAAAGTGTATTAGATTTATAACCATAGCATTCCATGAAACCACTTCTACAAATTACATTTTCTTAAATACCTCTAGCAACTTTTTTAGATAACCCATTTTTTGCATGCACTAAAACCTTTGCACTCCAAGAGATGACATCTTATTGACACATTTCATTTGAAATCCCTAAAGCGTCATCAGGGAAACCATTCTATGTATATATTAGAGGCACAAAATTTCATGAAACCACTTTTGTTTTAGCCATTATGTCAAACACTTCACAAGCCTTGTGTATGCTTCCAAATTTTCCTTGGTTATCCAAACAAATATCTACATGGTCTAGATACACCTATGGATCTATTGACCACATGCTTCTTAATTTTTCCATGTGGATCTATAAAATAGTGACCCTACTATTTTTCATTTTCACTTTGAACAACAAAGCAAGGTTTAAATAATAGTCATTAATTGTATTTAGAAATAAAATATAATAAATATATTTTACTAATGATATATTACCTATTATATTATAAAATATTTACTTAGATTATATTATATATTGTTAAATAGAATATTTATTTTAAATTTAATTATGCTAATACATTAATTTTTATTTTATTTTAGTATACTAATATAGGATACTATAATGATACTATTTATTATATTATGTTATGTATATTTAGATTATATTATATATTATTAAATAAAATATTTATTTATAATATAATTATAAAAACATAATATTTTTTTAATTTAATATAGTAATATAATATACTATACAATATATATATATATATATATATATATATATATATATATATATATATATATATATATATATATATATATATATATATGCATAATATAATACGTAATATATTATTAGTAAAATCCATTTATCATAATATATTCCTAAATAAAATTTTAATCATGCAATGGCACTCACTAGTTTGTACATCTAATCCACTAATAAATTCATACATCAATTGATCATGATTACATAACATTAAAATCAATGGGCATCTTAAAAACCTTACAAGCAATCGAGGATCATTTTTTGACAATTTGACAATGTCAATTTGGTATCAAATAATATGAAAAATGGATTTATTTATGTTTTTATTGGGTGAAAGGGGTAGGGCAGAGTACTGACATCATACATAGTGACCATCAGGTTTTGTTGACAAAGAGAGTAAATGCATTATTAGGGTGCAGGGTGTATTAAATTTTCACGTTTTAAGTTTGCATGTTTTATATGCATTATAGTAACAAATGCAATTCAATATTTCGTTTTCATGAATTATTTTTTTTAATTTGCTAATTCATAAAATCAAAATTTTGATTAATGCTTTTATTAATTAAGCTTTCTACCATTATTTATTTATTTATTTATTGAATTTGATGGTAATAATATTTATTAGTTTAAGTGGGAATTAGAGCATTGGATTTGTTTTAACTTAGAATTAGCAGATGGGTTGTTGGTTAATGAGATGTCTTTATTTTGGATGGAAAAAATATGCATGAAAGTTTGGGGGTAAGGTGCGAGGTCTTTAACGATATGAATAAAAAAATATTATTTGTTGTCTTGTGATTGGATGAAATATTTGAGATGTTATTGCCCTGCCCACCCCCCCCCCCCCCCCCCCCCCCGCCTCCCCCCCCCCCCCCCCCCCCGTTCAAGGTAAGTATTGAATATAACTAGTAGGGCATGGGATTGTGAGCTATCCAGTTTTGTAGGTGAGTTAAATGCATGGATTTTATGTGGTCCGAATTTGAGTGGGAGTTAAATGTAGGCTATAAAATTTGGTTGGTAGTAGGATGGGAAAACATGGTTTAAGATCACGTTAAATATAGTAGGAGAGTTATAAACCTGTTAAATTACTTGACATTGAATATTAGTTTAACATGAATAATTAACCTCGTCTAAATTTTTAGAAGTTATAAAATCTTAGAAAACATTGCCTCTAACTTTTAAAACATAAAATATTTGGTCAGATAATTGATTTCACAATTTTACTCTGCAATAAACTGTGTAAAATTATACATTGACATACTATTAGAGTCAAGGTTTATACATCCACAGAGTTATTGTCTCACTCAAAAATTTTACCCATGATTTTAAACATGCCATTTTGATTACATGCATGTTTTGGTTTGAGAGATATGTAAATAATTCACACTTAAAATTTTTACCCATGATTTTAAACATGCCATTTTGATTACATGCATGTTTTGGTTTGAGAGATATGCAAATAATTCACAGGGCCTTCACACACTTGGCATAAATTTGATTTTTCATGGAAAAAACATGATATACTATTAATAAATGATTTTCCCAGTCCTAAAAATGATACCCACTAAAAAATTAAGGATTTATGTAGATTTGGGTGGTCATGAATTTGTTTTTTTCAATTATGAATATGATAGCCTCTATTTTTTTTAGAATTTCTCTAGGTTTTGGCAATTTTCTATCCCCCTCTTTTGCTTCTTGATATACTTCTCTCCATTTTAGTCTATATTTAGAGGTGCCATGGAGAGAAAAAAGGCAAGAGATGGAATATTAACATATCACGTTATTTACGGGGATTCAACAGAGCCTACAAGTAATAGTATGATGATTCAAAATCATAGTTCAATTCCAAAAGTTTTGAAGAGAATTTCAAAATAGGCAACATTGAATTAGGAAGCATTACTTTTTATAGTCATTAACTCATCTCGTTTTATTTTCACTTTTAGTTTGAAAGGTTACATCGACCTCTCACTGCTACTTAGGTTAGTAAAAGGGATTACAATATTAGGTCCTCATCTCATTTTTCTGAGGCCCTAGATTGTATTGTAAAGATTATTATTGATTTCTTTTAAATTGAGAATCAGGTGCTCTTCTCAATTTATGCTCTACTTGATACTTTTTTTGTGTTATGTTTTTTGTGTTTGTATTGGATTTAGTTTAGTAGATGAGATGAAAAATATATCATGTATAATAATCACAACTCAAGTGAAAACAATCCCAGTGAGGAAATAGATATGAAATCACTTTCTATTAATTGTTTTTGTTGTCTAATACGAAAATTTGAATTGAGAATGGTTTTCATTTGAAATTTCATTTCTTTAATGATTAGTGTTACTACTCATAAATCAATCCTATGTAAGTTTCAATAGCAAATGTTGGCCTCTAACATGAAATATTTCCATCTATCCCACTTTAGCATCTTCTCCTAATTTCATGTCTTTTCTTACTTTTATTTTACATTCTAAAAATGGTGGGTGTCTTTGCATCACTAACCTTTTTGGTAAGTCTTTTTTTTGGGTGTATAATTTACATAAATAGGATTATAGTAAGTAGCACATAAATAGTTGAAGAATCATAAAAAAACCCACTAGTTCCCCAAAAAAAAAGAAGTTTGAAACCTCTTGCCATGCAAGACCAAGACCCATCCTATTCTAACTTCCTTGTATTGTTGTATAATAGATGCAAATAGAATCATGAAATGCAATACATAAACAATTGAAGAACTAATAATAAAATTTCATTACTTGATTCTTACTAATTTGACTTAACTCTGTGCATATATAATTGTAGGAGTTGCTTGTGGATTCATATTACTATTATTGGAATCCATGTGTTAATGTACTACTTAATGCATCAACACAAACAAAAAATTGGAAATTTTCAAAAACCTCTAAATCAAAGCTCAAAACAAATACTTATAAATTATGTTATATATAATGGATTTTCCATAATTAACAACACATCAACTATTTTATTGTATTCCATATATTCAATAGTAAACCAAACAAAAAAAAGAGTCAAAGCTAGAACTTCATGGTGGGTTAGCTACAACAATAAAAAAGGATAAATATAATTCCATAACCACCACATATCCCTTGATATTTTTAAAACCACCTTCCAAATACTTATTCTAAAAGTGTATTAGATTTATAACCATAGCATTCCATGAAACCACTTCTACAAATTACATTTTCTTAAATACCTCTAGCAGCTTTTTTAGATAACCCATTTTTTGCATGCACTAAAACCTTTGCACTCCAAGAGATGACATCTTATTGACACATTTCATTTGAAATCCCTAAAGCGTCATCAGGGAAACCATTCTACGTATATATTAGAGGCACAAAATTTCATGAAACCACTTTTGTTTTAGCCATTATGTCAAACACTTCACAAGCCTTGTGTATGCTTCCAAATTTTCCTTGGTTATCCAAACAAATATCTACATGGTCTAGATACACCTATGGATCTATTGACCACATGCTTCTTAATTTTTCCATGTGGATCTGTAAAATAGTGACTCTACTATTTTTCATTTTCAGTTTGAACAACAAAGCAAGGTTTAAATAATAGTCATTAATTGTATTTAGAAATAAAATATAATAAATATATTTTACTAATGATATATTACCTATTATATTATAAAATATTTACTTAGATTATATTATATATTGTTAAATAGAATATTTATTTTAAATTTAATTATGGTAATACATTAATTTTTATTTTATTTTAGTATACTAATATAGGATACTATAATGATACTATTTATTATATTATGTTATGTATATTTAGATTATATTATATATTATTAAATAAAATATTTATTTATAATATAATTATAAAAACATAATATTTTTCTAATTTAATATAGTAATATAATATACTATACAATATATATATATATATATATATATATATATATATATATATATATATATATATATTGCATAATATAATACGTAATATATTATTAGTAAAATCCATTTATCATAATATATTCCTAAATAAAATTTTAATCATGCAATGGCACTCACTAGTTTGTACATCTAATCCACTAATAAATTCATACATCAATTGATCATGATTACATAACATTAAAATCAATGGGCATCATAAAAACCTTACAAGCAATCGAGGATCATTTTTTGACAATTTGACAATGTCAATTTGGTATCAAATAATATGAAAAATGGCATTTATTTATGTTTTTATTGGGTGAAAGGGGTAGGGCAGAGTACTGACATCATACATAGTGACCATCAGGTTTTGTTGACAAAGAGAGTAAATGCATTATTAGGGTGCAGGGTGTATTAAATTTTCACATTTTAAATTTGCACGTTTTATATGCATTATAGTAACAAATGTAATTCAATATTTCATTTTCATGAATTATTTTTTTTAATTTGCTAATTCATAAAATCAAAATTTTGATTAATGTTTTTATTAATTAAGCTTTCTACCATTATTTATTTATTTATTTATTGAATTTGATGGTAATAATATTTATTAGTTTAAGAGGGAATTAGAGCATTGGATTTGTTTTAACTTAGAATTAGCAGATGGGTTGTTGGTTAATGAGATGTCTTTATTTTGGATGGAAAAAATATGCATGAAAGTTTGGGGGTAAGGTGCGAGGTCTTTAACGATATGAATAAAAAAATATTATTTGTTGTCTTGTGATTGGATGAAATATTTGAGATGTTATTGCCCTCCCCCCCCCCCTGTTCAAGGTAAGTATTGAATATAACTAGTAGGGCATGGGATTGTGAGCTATCCAGTTTTGTAGGTGAGTTAAATGCATGGATTTTATGTGGTCCAAATTTGAGTGGGAGTTAAATGTAGGCTATAAAATTTGGTTGGTAGTAGGATGGGAAAACATGGTTTAAGATCACGTTAAATATAGTAGGAGAGTTATAAACCTGTTAAATTACTTGACATTGAATATTAGTTTAACATGAATAATTAACCTCGTCTAAATTTTTAGAAGTTATAAAATCTTAGAAAACATTGCCTCTAACTTTTAATCCATCAAATATTTGGTCAGATAATTGATTTCACAATTTTACTCTGCAATAAACTGTGTAAAATTATACATTGACATACTATTAGAGTCAAGGTTTATACATCCACAGAGTTATTGTCTCACTCAAAAATTTTACCCATGATTTTAAACATGCCATTTTGATTACATGCATGTTTTGGTTTGAGAGATATGTAAATAATTCACACTCAAAATTTTTACCCATGATTTTAAACATGCCATTTTGATTACATGCATGTTTTGGTTTGAGAGATATGCAAATAATTCACAGGGCCTTCACACACTTGGCATAAATTTGATTTTTCATGGAAAAAACATGATATACTATTAATAAATGATTTTCCCAGTCCTAAAAATGATACCCACTAAAAAATTAAGGATTTATGTAGATTTGGGTGGTCATGAATTTGTTTTTTTTCAATTATGAATATGATAGCCTCTATTTTTTTTAGAATTTCTCTAGGTTTTGGCAATTTTCTATCCCCCTCTTTTGCTTCTTGATATACTTCTCTCCGTTTTAGTCTATATTTAGAGGTGCCATGGAGAGAAAAAAGGAAAGAGATGGAATATTAACATATCACGTTATTTATGGGGATTCAACAGAGCCTACAAGTAATAGTATGATGATTCAATAGTTGTGACAAATCATAGTTCAATTCCAAAAGTTTTGAAGAGAATTTCAAAATAGGCAACATTGAATTAGGAAGCATTACTTTTTATAGTCATTAACTCATCTTGTTTTATTTTCACTTTTAGTTTGAAAGGTTACATCGACCTCTCACTGCTACTTAGGTTAGTAAAAGGGATTACAATATTAGGTCCTCATCTCATTTTTCTGAGGCCCTAGATTGTATTGTAAAGATTATTATTGATTTCTTTTAAATTGAGAATCAGGTGCTCTTCTCAATTTATGCTCTACTTGATACTTTTTTTGTGTTATGTTTTTTGTGTTTGTATTGGATTTAGTTTAGTAGATGAGATGAAAAATATATCATGTATAATAATCACAACTCAAGTGAAAACAATCCCAGTGAGGAAATAGATATGAAATCACTTTCTATTAATTTTTTTTGTTGTCTAATATGAAAATTTGAATTGAGAATGGTTTTCATTTGAAATTTCATTTCTTTAATGATTAGTGTTACTACTCATAAATCAATCCTATGTAAGTTTCAATAGCAAATGTTGGCCTCTAACATGAAATATTTCCATCTATCCCACTTTAGCATCTTCTCCTAATTTCATGTCTTTTCTTACTTTTATTTTACATTCTAAAAATGGTGGGTGTCTTTGCATCACTAACCTTTTTGGTAAGTCTTTTTTTGGGTGTATAATTTACATAAATAGGATTATAGTAAGTAGCACATAAATAGTTGAAGAATCATAAAAAATCCCACTAGTTCCCCAAAAAAAAGAAGTTTGCAACCTCTTGCCATGCAAGACCAAGACCCATCCTATTCTAACTTCCTTGTATTGTTGTATAATAGATGCAAATAGAATCATGACATGAAATACATAAACAATTGAAGAACTAATAATAAAATTTCATTACTTGATTCTTACTAATTTGACTTAACTCTATGCATATATAATTGTAGGAGTTGCTTGTGGATTCATATTACTATTATTGGAATCCATGTGTTAATGTACTACTTAATGCTTCAACACAAACAAAAAATTGGAAATTTTAAAAAACCTCTAAATCAAAGCTCAAAACAAATACTTATAAATTATGTTATATATAATGGATTTTCCATAATTAACAACACATCAACTATTTTATTGTATTCCATATATTCAATAGTAAACCAAACAAAAAAAAGAGTCAAAGCTAGAACTTCATGGTGGGTTAGCTACAACAATAAAAAAGGATAAATATAATTCCATAACCACCACATATCCCTTGATATTTTTAAAACCACATTCTAAATACTTATTCTAAAAGTGTATTAGATTTATAACCATAGCATTCCATGAAACCACTTCTACAAATTACATTTTCTTAAAAACCTCTAGCAGCTTTTTTAGATAACCCATTTTTTGCATGCACTAAAACCTTTGCACTCCAAGAGATGACATCTTATTGACACATTTCATTTGAAATCCCTAAAGCGTCATCAGGGAAACCATTCTATGTATATATTAGAGGCACAAAATTTCATGAAACCACTTTTGTTTTAGCCATTATGTCAAACACTTCACAAGCCTTGTGTATGCTTCCAAATTTTCCTTGGTTATCCAAACAAATATCTACATGGTCTAGATACACCTATGGATCTATTGACCACATGCTTCTTAATTTTTCCATGTGGGTCTGTAAAATAGTGACTCTACTATTTTTTATTTTCAGTTTGAACAACAAAGCAAGGTTTAAATAATAGTCATCAATTGTATTTAGAAATAAATTATAATAAATATATTTTACTAATGATATATTACCTATTATATTATAAAATATTTACTTAGATTATATTATATATTGTTAAATAGAATATTTTTTTTAAATTTAATTATGGTAATACATTAATTTTTATTTTATTTTAGTATACTAATATAGGATACTATAATGATACTATTTATTATATTATGTTATGTATATTTAGATTATATTATATATTATTAAATAAAATATTTATTTATAATATAATTATAAAAACATAATATTTTTTTAATTTAATATAGTAATATAATATACTATACAACATATATATATATACATATATATATATATATATATATATATATATATATATATGTATATATATATATATGTATATATATATATATGTATATATATATGTGTGTGTGTGTGTGTGTGTGTATATATATGTATACACACACACACACACACACACACACACACACACACACACACACACACACACACACACACACACACATATATATATATTGCATAATATAATACGTAATATATTATTAGAAAAATCCATTTATCATAATATATTCCTAAATAAAATTTTAATCATGCAATGGCACTCACTAGTTTGTACATCTAATCCACTAATAAATTCATACATCTATTGATCATGATTACATAACATTAAAATCAATGGGCATCATAAAAACCTTACAAGCAATCGAGGATCATTTTTTGACAATTTGACAATGTCAATTTGGTATCAAATAATATGAAAAATGGCATTTATTTATGTTTTTATTGGGTGAAAGGGGTAGGGCAGAGTACTGACATCATACATAGTGACCATCAGGTTTTGTTGACAAAGAGAGTAAATGCATTATTAGGGTGCAGGGTGTATTAAATTTTCACATTTTATACGTGATGACCAATATCCCTCTACCAAATGGTCATCACGTGCATTAATATCCCTCTACCAAATGGTCATCACGTGTATTAAATTTTTGACTTTATCTAGAGGGTAATTTAAAATATATATATTTCTATTCTTTTCTTATGAATATGCACTATTATCTACCATTATTATCTAGCAACAATACTACCTATTTACCTTAAAATATTATTATTATTTATGGTTTTGTTGTGAAATTGAGGATGACTTCTGAACTTGTTTAGTTGTTCATTACAAAGCATGAAAGGATGCATTATCTATAATATAAATTTAGTCTCTAAGTTTTTCTTATCCAAAAAATATTCTTTCATTTCACTAACACATTTTTTACCTTTTTTTGATTCAATGTGTTAAAATAAATTTGCATATAATGACAAACCTTTTTTTTACTCATTGTTATATATGTATGTATGTATATCCTGTTAGCTTGTGGAGCTAAAAGCTTCACTTATGCAAACATTGGAGGAGGTTGCTGAAGTGTCACAGACACCGGCGTCGGTCAGGCCAACCGACATCAGTTAGTATTAGACAGGAAGAGCAACCGATGTCAGTCAGGGATCGGTCGGCATCGATCACCTCCAGGCAGACAAGGACCAACATCGATCGCCTGTGCGGTTTCAGAATTGCTCGTTGCACGGACAGTTAGTTAATGAACCGAGTGTTTGCATGTTAAGAGCCAATTTTAGACTTGAAGCTATAGATCTAATTATTGTAATTAGGTGTCTAATTATTGTTTACATGAGATCTATATAATAGACTCATGGGCTGTATTGTAATTTGTGCTAGAGAGTAAGAGAGAAAAATAAGCTCCTTCAGAGTGAAGAGAGCATGGTGTGTTCCTCCTAGTACCACAATACCAAGTGTGGGTGCTGGTTTGGAGAATCAAAAGGGTTCTTCATTTATGTATGATCTTGGTCAACAGGTGTGCATGGCTACGTTAGGAGATCTGCATGGTAAGTAAGATAATTGATCTACAGGTGTATGTGTGTGCAAGGTCTAGGTTTGCAAATGTGCAGAACTAGATTAATCTACAGGTGGCAGCAAGATCAAAGTGATAGCAACACAACAAGGAGCAAGATCAGGCAGGATCTACTTGGAGTACAGTGTGTACTTAGAAAGAGAGCAAAGAGGAAGGCAAGGAAGATCCTTCCAAAGTAAGATAATCCGAGTTGCAGGTTGTTGCAGGTTCATGGGAGATCTACATGGAGTGTGTTGTGAACTTGATTGAGTATGTGTATATACTCAGTGTACTGGCAGTAGTGGATACTAACTGGTTGGAGGTGAACACCAACTCTATGTTTGAGTTGTGTGTTGGGACCATAAGAGAGAAAGCTTTGAGGAAAGAATTACTATACACTTGAGGTGTGGGAAGCCTCTGAGAGGTGTGAAGAAGAAGTGGCATCTTCTTTATTGTATATTTTTTTGGATGAGTATTAATACAAGTTGTGTATTGTCTCTCATATTTTGTGTTGTTTCTAATTTCTAGTTACTTGTTACTTCTGGTTAATTCCACATATTTAAGTTGCTTGTGCATGGTAATCAATGGTGCTTCCGTATTTCCCAACAAGTGGTATTAGAGCAAGGTTGTTGGCTCATAGCTTGATACCACCAACAAGTGGGATCAGAGCTAAGGTTGCAGGAAGCAGGTTTGTGTTTGGTTACAGGACACTCTCAGGGGTTTCTAATTGAGTGGGAGTATAACAATGACAAAAGAAAGTATGCTACGAATGAAGAAACTGAATAGCACAAATGGTCAATTATGGTGTTATGGAAAGAAAGAGTAGGTAAAGAAATATTATTGGTTGGTAGCAGATCAGCATGAAGGAACTAAAGAAGTAGATGTTGTTGCACGGGATGCTCTGGGATGTTTCTTGGATAAAGTTGAATCTTTGTTAATAGATTTTATTGCCTCTTACCATGTAGCCCCAAGTAGAGGGGTTGGTGAGCCTTGTCATAGTATTGGCAAAGGGGAAGTCTTGCTAAAATTACAAGCGGCCAACACATGGGTGTTGAAGAAGGTCATGCAAGTCCCAGTCTTGAAGATGTGGCTAATTGCTTCAAGAAAGTTGGGTGAAGAGAGATGCACAGGAACTCTCATAGCAGATGCACTTGAATTAGCAGGTGGTAAGAAAGTAGATACTCTTTATCTACTTGCTTGTATTATTGATTCTTCTTCTATTGCAAGGAGGTGGCTTTGTAGGCTTGGTCACATGAGCAAGAAGGAGATGCATGTTCTTAAGAGGAAGTCAGATGTGTTTGACAGACTTAAGAACTAGAAAGCCTTGGTGTTTTTGGAGGAGATGACAGACAGAGATTAGTGGAGAAGGTTGGACATCTCTGAGCAGGGTAGTTTGGACATGAGATTGATTCAAAGGACCTCACAGGTAAAAAGTCATCACTCACAGGTGAACATAGTTATCGATGTCGATCAAGGGGAACCAGCATCAAACAGACAGGTGCTAATGTCGATCATGTGCAGACTAGATCCGGTGGTGTTAGGTAGTGTGGCTATTGGCGTCAGTCAGGGAACCAATGTCGGTGACTAGGTAAGACCGACATCAGTCAAAAAATTGGTGTTGGTAGAAAGGATAGTCGCATGGAAACTGATGTCAGTCAAATGCATATTGTGTGTTGACTGAGGTTGATCACTGTAACAAATTTTGGGTAGACAGCAAGCTGTCAAGGAGTCTCAAACACCCATGGGGAGGACTGAAAGTGTAAGTAAGCCTCAAATTTGTTGTTTCTCTTCTTTATACTAGTTATTGACTGTAGAGCAAGAAGGATCCAGGAAATAGTGGGAGCATGGCATGAACAGGATGCAAGACCAAATGGGAGATTTGGTAGGGTTGCCAACCGATATGAAAGCACTGAAAGATGAATGGATACCTTAGTTAAAGAATAGAGAGAATGGATACATGAGATAGAAGGCTAGGTTATATGGTCTTGAGGAAGCTATAGGACAGTGGTACAGGTTTTGATAGGGGGATGACAAAGCAAGGCTTTAGTCAATGTCAATGTAACCATTGTGTTTGTCTTACTAGGTGGATGATGGTCATAACATTATCCTATTACTGTATGTGGATGGTTTGCTACCATGTTTATACATATAGGGTTTTGCTGAGCTAAGGGTAAGATTAGTTCAGTGGTTTGCCATGAAGGATTTAGAGCAGCGAAATTCTTTGGCATGAGTAATCCTAGAGACAAGGAGATCACACGTTGATGTTGTCACAGGATGATTGTGTGAAGGTAGTGCAGGATGCAAAACAAGGCATCACACCTATGGATGGATAGTTCACAGAGTAGGGTCCCCAATCACATGATGAGGTTGAGTACATGTTTACTCCTTGAGTTTGCCCAAGTAGTGGGTGTTGTTAGAAAGTTTGGCGCCAATCTGAGAAAGAAGCACTGGAGGGTAGTTCAGTGGATTCTCAATTATTTGAGAGGGACCAGCAGCAGGTCGACATATTATGTAGGGTCAAGTTATTTTCTACATGTGTTTGTAGATTTGGATGTGGTAGGTTACTTGGATGACAGGAGGTGCACCATAGGTTGTGTGGTGGTTGGTCTTCAAGGTTGAGCTTGAAGAGGGATACAAGCCAGGAAATAAATTAGATGGGGTATAGGTATAGGTATAGTGCAGCTATTTATATCCAAGTGAGAGATTGTTAGGATGTGGACCTAAAAGCTTCACTGATGCAAACATTGGAGGAGGTTGCTGAAGTGTCACAGACACCAGTGTCGGTCAGGCTAATCGACATCAGTCAGTATTAGATAGGAAGAGCAATCGACGTTAGTCAGGGATCAGCCAGCGTTGGTCACCTCCAGGCAGACAGGGACTGACATCGGTCGCCTGTGTGGTTCTAGAACTGCTCATTGCACAGATAGTTAGTTAATGAACTGAGTGTTTGCATGTTAAGAGCCAATTTTAGACTTGAAGCTATGGATCTAATTATTGTAATTAGGTGTCTAATTATTGTTTACATGAGATCTATATAATAGACTCATGGGTTGTATTGTAATTTGTGCTAGAGTAAGAGAGCAAAATAAGCTCCTTCAGAGTGAAGAGAGCATGGTGTGTTCCTCCTAGTAACACAGTACCAAGTGTGGGTGCTGGTATAGAGAATCAGAAGGGTTCTTCATGTATGTATGATCTTGGTCAGCATGTGTGCATGGCTACATTAGGAGATCTGCATGGTAAGTAAGATAATTGATCTACAGGTGTATGTGTGTGCAAGGTCTAGGTTTGCAGGTGTGTAGAACCAAATTGATTTGCAGGTGGTAGTAAGATCAAAGTGACAGCAACACAATAGGGAGCAAGATCAGGCAGGATCTACTTAGAGTACAGTGTGTACTTAGAAAGAGAGCAAAGAGGAAGTCAAGGAAGATCCTTCTAAAGTAAGATCATTTGAGTTACAAGTTATTGTAGGTTCATGGGAGATCTACTTGGAGTGTGTTGTGCACTCGGTTGAGTATGTGTATATATTCGGTGTACTGGTAGTAGTGGATACTAACTGGTTGGAGGTGAACACCAACTCTGTGTTTGAGTTGTGTGTTGGGACCGTAAGAGAGAAAGCTTTGAGTAAAGAATTACTGTACACTTGAGGTGTGGGAAGCCTCTGAGAGGTGTGAAGAAGAAGTGGCATCTTCTTTATTGTATTCTTTACTGGATGAGTATTAATACAAGTTGTGTATTGTCGCTCATATTATGTGTTGTTTCTAATTTCTAGTTACTTGTTACTTCTAGTTAATTCCTCATATTTAAGTTGCTTATGCATGGTAATCAATGGTGCTTCCATATTTCCCAACAAGTGGTATCAAAGCAAGGTTATTGGCTCATAGCTTGATACCACCAACAAGTGGTATCAGAGCTAAGGTTGCAGGGAGCAAGTTTGTGTTTGGTTACAAGACACTCTCAGGGGTTTTTGATTGAGTGGGAGTATAGCAATGGCAAAAGAAAGTACGCTATGAATGGAGAAACTGAATAGCATGAATGGTCAATTACGGTGTCATGGAAAGAAAGAGCAGGTAAAGAAATATTGTTGCTTGGTAACAGATCAGCATGAAGGAACTAAAAAAGTAGATGTTACAGGTGTTGTTGCATAGGATGCTCTGGGATGTTTCTTGGATAAAGTTGAATCTTGGTTAATAGATTATGTTGCCTCTTTCCATGCAGCCCCAAGTAGAGGGATTGGTGAGCCTTGTCATAGTATTGGAAAAAGAGAAGTGTTGCTAAAATTACAGGCAGCCAACACATGGGTGTTGAAGAAGGTCATGCGGGTCCCAGTCTTAAAGATGTGACTAATTACTTTAGAAAATTTGGGTGATGAGAGATGCACAAGAACTCTCACAGTGGATGCACTTGAATTAGCAGGTGGTAAAAAAGTAGGTACTCTTTATTTACTTGCTTGTATTACTGATTCTTCTTCTATTGCAAGGACGTGGCTTTGTAGGCTTGGTCACATTGAGCAAAAAGGAGATGCATGTTCTTAAGAGGAATATAGATGTGTTTGACAGACTTAAGAACTAGAAAGCCTTGGTGTTTCTGGAGGAGATGATGGACAGAGATTAGTGGAAAAGGCTGGACATCTCTAAGCAGGGCAGTTTGGACATGGGATTGATTCAAAGGAGCTCACGAGTAAAAAGTCATCACTCACAGGTGAACACAGTTACCGGCATCGATCAAGGGGAATCAGTGTTGAACAGACAAGTGCTGATGTTGGTCATGTGTAGACCAGATTCGATGGTGTTGGGTAGTGTGGTTGTAAGTGTCAGTCAGGGAACCAATGTCAGTGACTAGGTAAGATTGATGTTGGTCAGAAAATTGGCGTTGGCAGAAAGGACAGTCACATGGGAACTGACGTCAGTCAGATGCATATTATGTGGTGACTAAGGTCGGTCACTGTAACGGATTTTGGGTAGACAGCGAGCTGTCAAGGAGTCTCAAACACCCATGGAGAGGACTAAAAGTGTAAGTAAGCCTCAAATTTGTTGTTCCTCTTCTTTATACTAGTTGTTGACTGCAGAGCAGGAAGGATCCAGGAAACAGTGGGAGCATGGCATAAACAGGATGCAGGACCAAACTAAAGATTTAGTAGGGTTGCCAGCCGATATGAAAGCACTAAAAGATGAATGGATACCTTAGTTAAAGAATAGAGAGAATGGATAT
>JARHVA010002003.1:2255000-2322500 GCA_037957365.1 Torreya grandis | reverse complement strand
CACACACACACACACACACACACACACACACACAACATTAAATATATGATATTCAAACTATAATGATTTGACATATGATATAAAAATAAATGTCAAACCTTGTCTTTATATAAGTCCTATATCAATTGTTGCTTTGTCAAGTGTTAAGCCTTATGATTTTAGGATTGTCAATATCCATGTAGATTTCAAAGGTAATTGACATACACAACCCCTTTATATAAGGGTGATTGGAATCGTATTTGAAGTTGCATCAACAAAATAAATCCTTTGTAGTTATCAAATTGAACCATTATATATGTAGGTGGTTCAGGGGGTGCCATCCCTCATTTATATACAATAATTTGAACATATCCAAGTGCATAATTGATAAGAGCTACTTTTGTCCATAAGTTTTTATTGATAATCACCCTTCACCAATAGTAATCAATAATTTATTGGCATGAAATTTTTTCAGGAGGATAAATCAACAACTTCACATCAACAATGTGGGGAACAAAGTCACTCTCCTATAAGTAGGTGAAGGTACCTTTATTGAAATCCAAAATAGGAAAACAATAAATATTAAAAAAAAAGGAATGTAAATCATGGGATAGTACTTTTAACATTAAACTATGAAAAGGAGTTTTTATAAATGAAAATATAGAGAGGAGAGAGAGATAAGGGAGAAGTTTTAAGCAACAAACTCATCAAGTTAGAAACTGAGACTAGATGAAAGAGTTAAGAGAAAATTTGACTTTTAGAAGAGGAAAATCTCTCTCATTTAATTGGTGGAAAATAAATAATAATATCTTTAGGGATATGAAACATACACTAGAAGACTATCTTAACTTTGATAATAAAAACTAATAACCTTCTATATGTTATAACAAAAATAACTAAGAAATTGTGTCTTTTTCCACCAAGATTTTCACATGTGTTGAAAATGTAAATTATAACTCTAGAGAGAAAATTTATAATGTAATTTATTACTCTCAACAGTTTGAAATTTATAATAATGGCAATGAAAATTAGATATTTTGAATTAATCAAAAGACATAATTTAGAAGATATTAATAACATAGTTTAAAAACACCTCTTTATATTGATTCTAAAGAGTAGAATGATCGTCTCCTTTTATAATGCTTTACCAAAATTCTATCTATTTCAAAACCTTATTATGAATCCCTAACTTGTATTTATAGGCTAAAATGGGTGGTTATGGTGAAAAATCACCTATTTTTCTTTTTTAATATAATTACAAAAACCCCCAATGAAAAATTACAACTTGAAATGGTGTAAAAACATTTTAAGCATTTAACACGACTTGAGAAAATAATTGGGGTTTTTACACTGATTAGAAAAACACATTATAAATTTGTAGAAAAAATAATTTGGAAAAAATACAAAGATAATTTTTAGAATTACAATTCACATTTACAAGGGGAAAAAGAGTGCAACAAAGCAAGTTAGGCACAAAGAAATAGGAGAAGAGAATGTAGAAACACTAAAACTAATTCTTTTTTTTATTGCCATTGTATTTGCAATTCTTTCACTTTCAAAAAATCATCAAATCTCTAGAGAAATACCCTGATCAAGTCTTTATCTATTCCATCTATGTATCTGTAGGTAATGTTTACAAAGTAGTCTTACTCTTTCATTCCCTGAACCTTGCCTTGGAGACTATTTATTTTCATAACCAAATTATCCATAGTCACTTGGAATTTGGACAGCTAAAAGTGTTCTTCATGAAAAAATATAGATGTAGGATTTATAATGCCCTGAGTTCATTCTTTGAATTCTTTAATTATGATCTTAATTGAAATTAGATCCCCTCTTGATCATTGTCATTGACAAAATGACAATTTAACTTCTTGACTTCAATGTTGATTTCCATCATTGTGTCACTTCCAAGTGACCTTGCATTATTGAATATCTAAATACACTTATAGAGAGACTGGATTCTAAATTTAGTGGCACAAATAAATTCAATCTGTTAGAGAATTTTATATTTATTGATCATTCCTTTTTCAACAAGATCAACATAAGGAAATTTCAAGAATTCGACCAACCCAGGAATGAGTTCCTCCCAATTTTATTTCTCTTGAGCATATCCATTTTCATTTTTTACTGGATATTCATATCATGATTGAATTTTTAAAATCATCATCTCTACAAAATTAATTATTTAGGCTCCTTGATCAGTAACTTTTTTCAGTCTAGTCTTTCACTACATTGCCCATTTCGCCTACCTCTCTTACTTTTTACAGTGTCTCAGTATGAAGACTCAATGAATTGATAACTTATTAATTTGGCTTGATCAATATCTATAGTATTAAGTTCAATTATTCCACCTTCTCTTTTAGTTCATCTTTTTTCACATTTTCTTTATCCATTTTTTCAAAGATGGTGCCAATCACCAATTGTACATCTCCTTTCATCCCTTCTCTAGTTGATTTTACTAAATCAACCCTAGATAATTGGTAACCTTCAATACTAATTTATAAATTATCCATTCAAATTGTAGGAATGTCCAATTCAACATATTTTTCTCCCTTTTAATCTATCACCATTCACAAATATATCCTAACTTTCTTTGGCATCCTTGAGAAAGGAACTGTCAAGCTTCAAAAATCTCTCTTCAGGTTCAACAATTTTTCCTATTCTCATTACTAATGTAGACAACTAATATGAAGTTTTCATCTTTGAGTAAGGTAATGGGAAAAAAATTTAAATAGGTGAAATAAGCTTGGCTAAATTTGAAGAAGGTGTTTTATCAATAGGGTCACCATGAAAAAATATTTCAATTTGCTCTTGTGTATTGATTATATCAAAAAGAATTCTTAGAGAAGGGGTATTAGGTAACTCAAGATTTGAGGGAGAAGATGAAGAGACATTAGTAACTACTTGAAATGAGAAAGTAGCTGATATAGGAAACATTGTATCATCTGAAGCTAAGAATTGTTAAGTTGTGTTCTCTACTAGTTCATGAGAAAATAGAAAACTATCAACTGGAACCTATTGAGGAATTGAAATCTTAGTAAAAGAATAAATATTTTCACCTAACCTTTTTATTTTTACCTTGATAGTATTATGTGGTTGAAATTCTTATTGAGTAGTTTTAGGTTCATGTACATGTTCTATCACTGGGGGTTCTCCATTACAGCCTACTTCATCTATATTTTTTGGTTCATCCTATTTCTTGTAGAATCTTCCAAATTCATCTTCCCTAGGAGGTGTATGGAAATAAACATTTGTAACATCAACTCCATTTCCTTTGAACCACATAATATTTCTATCAAGTATAGATCTTGTTCTACTTATGAAAGAAGTACATTCACTTTTGTCCCAATGTGCTATGGGCAATGGCTTTGTCATGATTCTTTATTTTTAAAATATGGGGTTCAATGTGACCTCATCATCCACCAAATATTTTGGCACTTTAATTATGCCAAATTTGACTATTTGTCTCATGATAAACTATGAATAATCCATAATCCACACTATTTTATCATCATTGTAATCCATACAATAGTCTTCAAAATGTAGAAGATGTTTAAATTAAGATCCATGATTGTGATAAATTATGCCCTTATTGTGAAATGATAATGTGCTTTCACACATCCTAAGGTTATAACAAGACATGTATTACTCAAATGTATTGGCCTTTACTAGTGAAGCACAAGTTTACCAGCCAATTGAGATTGGAAATTTGATCCTTGTTTTATATTGGCTTGTCAAGAACTTGTGTGTTTTATCAAGTTGTCTCACAAATTCTATCAATGCCCACTTATCACTGACATTTTATGGGAGAATCTATTGAGCAACTTCACAACCACTAATTCTATAATAACTAAAGGTTGAGAACTATATGAACCAAGTTCTTTATTTTGCTATCTCTATAGTGGATGTAACTGATATTCTCATATTGAAGAGTTCATTTTCAAACAACTAGATGACAAAATGAATAAAGTAATCATTTAATCTAAAGTGACAAGCATTCTCCTTCAAAGCCAACTAGGTATAAAAGTCATACACCATTGATTTTCTAAAATCACCCACTATATGCAATCTATCAAAATATCTTTGACTCGCTACAATGTAAATGAGATACAAAGTCATATATAATTTTGATGTGACTTTTAACTCCATGAGATTATTATGAATGGCATTGCTGATCAACTACCCCCAATTGATATATTAATTATTTTTAAAGATGATCCAAAGGAATGCATACATCCATGTCTAAAATTTATTTACCATTTTTATTTCCCACTATCCTATGCAACAATGTGATCATGTCACTTATCTCATCTTTAGAATCAGATCTTGCGAGATTTTTTAGAATCTGAGTGGAGGAATGTTTCAGCTTAGTCAACCATGCTTTGTTGACTTGTTTAGAACACACCATACTATTTCCATTCCAAAATATTTGGGAGGACTCAGGGGTTATATGCATAAAAGATTCATGATCTAGAAGGTGAAAAACTTTATCAATTTACTTAGGAGCAAAACTCACTACCAACTCCCCCTAGGGATCTCTTACCTCCCTTGTCTCCAAGTTATAATTATTTTATATGATAAAAACTAAATCAAGATACTATAATGGCATTGGGAATGATACTACACAATTAATCCACTGCCACAAAGATTTTGACCAAAATTTATCTTATGCACTATGTTTATTCTTTCCCAAAACTCATCCAAGTTGATGTGGCCTAGATCAGTGTTAGCAATATTTCCAACATTAGACTATAATGGTGAAGGAAGTGTCACACCTTAAAATTTATAATTCATGATTTATTTACCTTTACTCAGAATATCTTTTTTGGGAGTTGGAGATGAAGACATCAATTTGACATGAAAATTGACAATTTTGAAAATTTGTGGAAAAGCGTCATATTTACCAAAAATGATAGAATTGCAAATAGAAGTTTTTACTCACAATTTAATCATGCAAATTAATCTAGTGTATTTTTAATGCTCCTTATATGAATTTCAATTTTCCTTTGACCAATTTCCTTGCTTGCAATTGTACCTACAAAATTCTTTGGTATTACTTACGAGAAATTTTTTGACTAATAGAAATGAATTGAATAAATTATTAAAAATTTATTTTCAAAATTTAAAATATTTTCCCTGTTCCCTATGATTTTTTAAAAAATTTCAATTTAAAAATCTTACAAATTTTTTTTTATCAACACTCAACATTTTCTAGGGGAATTTTGTGACCATGCAATCTTCAATTCATGAATCAAAATGATCAAAATTTTGCCCTTACCAATTTTATACTTGATTTTTACCAGTTTGGTGAAACCAAATTTTTACCAAAAACCTCCACCAACTTTTATAACATCTTCTTCCAAACCAAAACCATACCAATTCAAAAATAATGTGAATTGAAGATTTAAATTGGTAAATGAAAATTATTTATTCCAAAATTTTACTTAATCCCTTTTACCTTTTAAACAAAATATATCACTTTCCATTTTGGTGTAGGAAAACCATATAATTTTGTGCTAAGTAGGAGAAACCACAAAATAAAAAAATCTATTCAAAATTGTTCACTAGTGGGTTGTACGATTCATCATTGGCTGAAGGAGATAAAAAGGTCAAAATAAATTGCTTATGCTATAGTTCATACTACCTTAGTAGCTAAGAAATTAAATTTTCAATTTTTAAACAAATATTATCATTTTTAGAGGCATATGACCCGTATGGTGCCTCAGAAGAAAATTAGAATTATTGAAATGAAGTTTGCATTTTTGCTTGAAATTTGCTTATGTCTATGTATTGCCCAACTTAGTCTTGGAAAAATTTTATGAAATTTTTCATAATTTGTCAAAAATTCTAATCATGGGGGAGGCATAAAGGTTGTATGGCACTTCCTTAGAATAAATTTAAGCTCTAAATGAAAATTATTCAATCTTCCTAAAATACCTTTATGCAGGTTCCATTGTGTGGATGGGAGTAGAGAGGAATAAAGAATTGAATTTTTTTGGCAAACCTTTCCATTTCTTCTATGAGCAAGATGTTCTACTCTCATTTGGAAAACATTTTTGAAAAACTCTTTGAACTTACACAACCAAAAATAATTTCTTTTTCTTCAATTGGATTCCCTTTTGTGAACTTGAAAAAATTTCTTATCAATAGTTATTGGCTAAAACACATATGGAAATTTAATTTTTAAAACATTAAATTTTACGAAATCAGCATGCAAATTGAAAACATAATTATGAATGTAAAACAAAATTTTGTTAACACTACCTAAAAAATCAATGGTATTTGCATGATTAGCGAAGAAAATTAATGAGTTTGCATGTAGGCTTGAAAATAAACTTCAATTTGCAAAATAAATTTGCACCATTTGAAAAATACAATTTGCAAAGTGGAAATTTGCATTTACATGACTTTTAAAAACATAACTTACCTTTTCATGATTTATGAAAGTGTGATTTACATTTGCATGACTTGCAGAAATAGAATTTTGAGATGAACAAAAAAGGGAAATTTAAAATGTTTTTGCAATTTACATCATGTTTTAAATTTTTCTTGCAATTTGGACGGGAACCAAAAATGTTTTTACAATTTTCACATAAACTATTTTTTTTTAATTTAAAAGTAAATTGAAAACAAAAAAAAAATTGCATGAAAACCCAAAACAAAATTGTAAATTGCACTAAAGATGAAAAAGATTTTACAAATTACACAGAAGCTATTTTTTTTACAATTTACATAACTTATAAAAAAGTAACATGTGTTTTCACATCTCATGAAAAATAAAATGAATTTTGTAAATTTCAGGGAATGTTAATGATTTATTGCACAGGAGTTTCAAATGCGCTTTTAAATATTTTGGGATAAAAATAAAATTAGTCATAAATTTTTAATTAATAAATATTTAATTAATTAATTTAAAAAAATTATTTTTTTTCAAAATTTTGATATTCAAAAATTTTAGCCATTTATTAAAAATTTAATTTTCCACTATTTTTTTGCCATTTTCAAAATATGCAACAAAAATTGGCTCTAACTAGGATTTTGATTTACAATGAATGAAAAGAACTTGAATTATCTAGTTTCGTATGTTGATGCTTTATCTATTGGGAAATGGAGTCTTCAGTAGCAACTTTGACGAATTTGAAAAATCATTGAATCTATGATCTAACAAAGAGGGATAGGTCTTCAAGCCATCAAAAAGTTTTGACATTTTAAAAGGCAATATATGTGAGGGTTAGGTACTCAGTCTAGTAGGTTCTTTCACATATCCAAAAAGATAGTGTATGCGAGGACATTTTTAGTAATATATTTTTACACAAACTAAAATGCAAAGAGAGAAGTATTTTTCTTACACTTATATATCTTGATACGACCAAATAGCAACCAATTCACCCATCTCAATCATATGAGAAATGAACATTCACTGTCAGACTAGATCACCTGTTCACTTGAAAAATTACATGTATTGATCTGACCAACTGACAGCTAGTTTGCTCATCTCAATCATATGAAAAATAAACATGTGTTGCTAGGCAAGATCACATGTTCACTTGAAAACTTCTATGAAAAACTTGTCTAATCTCTCACTCTTGTAAATCATGTGATTTCTCTTGAGATTTACAGATAGAGATCATGGCTACAAAAATGTACAGGTAAGAAGACCAAAACATAGAGAAGAAAGGCAAAAAGATAGACTATTGAATTTATTAAAAAAATGTGCACACCAAAAACAAAGTCTAAGAAATAAACACATCCAAAATAATATTCACATATGTACAAAAGAGGGCCACCTATTTCTTATTATAAATAGTGTTTCAAATATTATCTGATGAAGGGAAATGGTAGATGAGTTCTATCATGATACACCAAGTAAAAATTATTACTACTATAAATGTGCTTGAACATGAATGGACCCATCCAAAGCGAATCAAACGTTCCATGTCTCCCTTTCAGCTCTCTGTGACTATCCCAAAGTATAACCAGATCTCCTACTTAAAAAATATCTTTCTTTGCCTTTTTTTCAAAGAGAACTTTAACACAAACTTGATCTTTTTTGTTCCTGTCAACCACATTATCTTTTTTTTATTATAATTGATGTGAATATAATATTCTTTTATCTAGTGATCTTTCAAAATTTTAATTCTCAATTGCTCTAGATAATTAAAGGGTAGGTGACTCAAGAGCTATGGGAATCACAACATCTATTTCATATAACAACTAGAATGGAGACATACCAATAGCCTTTTTTAGAGTTACGCGATCTACCTAGAGATCATCATATACCTTTTTGTGCCAATTTTTATGATTCTCATCTACTACCTTGCACATGATTGTGAGTAAATTTGTATTGCTTGATTTAGCTTGACCATTACCTTGTGGTTGATAGTTTGATGAATGAGATATAGAACTGGCATATCCATAGAAAAATCCAATCATCTTTGAATTAAAAAATTTGAAGTCATTATCTCTAACAATTTTATGTGGTATTATATATAGCACCAAGACATTTTCCTTGTCGAAGTTAAAAATGGCGTCAAATTTTATTTGTTTTATAGGAATTACTTCTACCCATTTATTGAAGTAATCTATTGATATGAAAATGTGAGTATGATTTATGATCTAATGAAGATTCAATGTCCCAACATAATCTAGTCCCCATCACTAAAAAGGTTCTTCAACTATTATTAGTTGAAGAGGAAGTGATGCTAACATGGATTCACCTACAAATTACTGACATGCCTCATACTTTATCACTCATTTGTATAAATATTTGAAAATATTTGGCCAATAATAATGGGATATGAGAATTTTATATGTTGTTACCCTAGTATAAAAGTGTCCTCCATAGGTTTGGTCATGAAAATCTTTTAAAAAATTTTGCTATTGTTCCTTATCTATGCACCTTAAGAAAAATCCATCAATGTTTTTATTGAAAAGCATGTCATCCCATATGAAATACTTATTATCTTACAATTTTACCATTATGCATTGTTTGACATCCAAGTGTGAAGGACATTATTCATACATTAGGTAGAAAGCAATGTTGGAAAACCATTCATCAGTAGAATCGACAAACAATACCAAAGGAAGCTCTTGATCATCTTATTCACCTAAAAATTTGAAGATTCTGATTGAATATCTCCTTGTTCTACCATGAGTTGACATAATCCTTTTCATCAAACTATTTTTATAAGTTTTATTTCTATATCATATTCTTGTACTTTAGTTATCCAATTTTCTCATTTAAAACTAGGTTCTTTCTAAGTTAGAATAGATTTGACTATTGTACTTGGTACCATTACCATAGAATGTGAATGGAATATGTAATACCTAAATTTCTTGACTGCTTTCACAACTACATAAACATATTTTTCCTTAGAAGAATACTTCAATTTGTAATCTTTGAGATTAAAAATCACCAAAGCAATTGGGGATTCGATACCCTCATTATTTTTTTGAATCAATATTGATGAAATCATATGATCTAAAGCATAGCAATAAATAAGGAACTCTTTCTTAAAATCAAAACAAACTGATGTTAGTGTATGAGCAATAGTAATCTTTATATTTTCAAATGCTTATTTACCTTAGATGTTCTACTTGAAACAAGGTTTTCCTTTTATCATGTATGCAATATGTCTAGTGAACTCAAAAAAATCAAAAATGAATCTTCTAAAAAAATTCACTTTCCCAAAGAAGGAATATACTCCTGGTTTACTTGTAGGAAAGGAAAGTTTTTGAGTCCCCTGAACCCTTTCTAGATCAATTGTTATTCCTTATTTCAAAACAATATGACCTAAGATTTTACCTTTAGTCACTTCTGTTGATGATTCTAAATGAACCAGAGGTGCTCTTAATGTTTAAATAACAATTCTCATTTTAGAATTTAGAAAATTTAGAGCATGATTTGTAAGTTTTTGGTAATTTAAATGCGTGCAGTGAAATAGTAGCAGAGCAAGACAAATAGTTTCAAACTATTTATATGATTTGGTGGTTGGGAGTCACCTTGGTCCATTCTTTATGAATTATAGAAAATATATGTTAATAGTTAGTGAATTTTGATCCTGATTTAAGCTACAGATTAATCTAAATGGATATTTGTAATGAAGTTAAAATTAAAGTGATCTGTCGTAAAAGGATAAGGGTAAGGCATAAAAGAAATGAATGATTGCCAATTTTAGTCTCAAACATTATGATAAAGCATCAATTACAACTGAGTATTCATTTAACAAATATATAATACAACATGGCCTAAACTCAAATTCCACTATATACTAAGCAAACTCAAAGGATAATGTAAATGGTCACAAGTAAGAACTATGTCTACTTTAAGGATTTACTACTATAATAAAATAACATTAGCACATCTGAATACAAAGAAAAATGAAGTAAAGCAAAACAAAATGTCCTCCAAATAATATAGCATATGCACAAATTAGAAACCTTGTGATTAGAAAATGCAATTCAGAATTCAAAGACACCATTCAAATTCAAGATATCTGCTAGCATTTGAGAGAAAAGCTATATTAGCAATTAATGTATCAATTATGGACAATACTTGTAGAATTCCTTGATTATATTAATTACTTCAAGAGTATAAAATTTGATAAAAATAAATATCTCTTTTACAAATGGTAATACATGCCTTTATAGAAAGATTAGGCAATGTACTGATCAGTTACAAAGTATAGGTATACAATAATAAGGACATTTGTCCTTACAAGTTTACAAAATATACTTGTTCTTCGCAATTAGACTGACTTAAAGGCAAATATTCTAACAAACTAGAATCTACCTTTATAATGGAATATTATATTTCAAAATGTTACAAAATTTTACAAAATAGAACATTGTCTAATTTTCTGGTGCCCCCCCACTCGTTGTTGTTGGAAGATGCTCATGACTTTAGCATGTTTCTCATCAACTAGCTCTAGATCCAAAATAGGTTTTAGGATTTGTTCTTCCTCTTGATCTTCCAAGTCCTCAAGTTCACTATCATTTCTAGACATGTCTTATTTAATTTTCCTAGCTTCATTTATCCTTTTTCCATCATTGAATATCATGTCTAGGATCTTACTATTATCAGCCCTTAATTTTCCTTGGCTCTTTCCTTTGATTTCTTAAGTTACCAAAGTAGCCCTATTTTTAAATTCTTCATCAGTTATGATTCCTAGGATAGTGGGTTGTGTAATATTTGCAAGCATAGTCCCAAGAAGATGTTCAACCCTTGCAATTAGCTCTTTATCATCTTTTAGGAGTATTTCCACATCATTGTGCCATGCACTCAAACTTTGAACTTTGTCAACCATAATTCATATAAATTTGCTCAAGTGTCCCTAATTGATGGTTTCAAGGCTTGGGATTTATTTCCTTGCTTGAATGTTGAGAAGCTAGGCTATTTTTTCTTTCAAGACTTGCCATTGGGTGACCAAACTCTTGGTTAATACACACTATTGTGTCAATGCACTCTTCCTTTACTTTATTGCTTTCAATGCCTCAAACATGTCATAAAATGCTCATCAAGCATTTTGGTCACTAACTCAGGTACTGATAGAAATGCCCATGTCTATATGTTTTCTTTTTCCCTTTCTATGTTTAGAATCCTTTGTTTCATACCATGGACCCCCAACTTTTACTTGTGCTCACTGGGCCTCAATAAATCTTTCCACATCCTCTTCTTGAATGGTAGCCTCAACAAGATACTGGCCCTCAACTGGGGTTAATCCCATAAAGGGGTACACCTTGTGAAAGGTGAATTCCTCTATTCCAACTATGGCTATCATGGTTATAACCCTTTTTAATCCAATTTTTTTAGGTTTGAATTATATGGTGGTGATTGGCTTCTTAAATTTTGGAGGTTTTTGGACCTCCACACCTGAGCTACTAGATGCTCTTAGAGCATCCATCTTCTTGCTTTTTGGTCCTTGAGTGACGATAATTCTCCTTTCTTCTTGCTCTTTCACCATAGCCCTTATCCATGGCTCCATGTCATCTTTTATCTTAATATTATCAACTCTTGTCATGGCCCATGAATGGGAAAGAGATGGGATTTTTTTGTAATTTACCATAAATGAACTAGTTAGCGATGACTAGCTTGTGAATGGGGAATTCATCACTGAAAAAAATTATCTCACTTTTGGGGTGAGAGATGGTCAATCTTGGTCTCTTATTTGGTCCTATAGGGACCAATGCTATCTTTTCTTTCCTCTTTTCTTGGGATGGCATAGGGACAAGCTCTTTTCCTTTATCATCTATAGGCTCTCCCTCTTGGACTTGGGCTTATTCAAGTTGTTCCTCCTCCTTGTCTATATCATATGCCTTTATAAGCTCCTTAATATTACCCTCAAGTGTATCTTCTGGTTACAAGGTAATCATGTCTATGTATTTAAGTGGGGAAGGTGGACTTTGAGGCAGTGTTGAAGCTGAGGTCCCCTCCCTAGGTCTCTCTTCCAATCTCACTTCTCCAAATTTATCTTTACCTCATCCTTGTACAATCTACCCTTGAGGATTTGGCTATTCTTCTTGGGTTTATTCTTGGGATATTATAGATGATCTAGGTAGCAAGTGATACTGTAAAGGATGCATTTGTCATGCTTCTCCTAATGGCTTATCATCCTTGGTCCAACCTATGTTTGAGTTTGATGTTGTACCCTTGGGTCTTGGGTAACACCTATTCATAATTATTGGTTTTAATATAAATGGTGTCATGGACATCAAGTTGATGCATGTACTCAAGCTTGGGGAACTTATTATCTTTTAAATGCACACCTAATGTGTTCTTTGGATCCCACATTTTGAGTTCATCGAGCTGAAAGCCAAATGAATCCCTATGTGTGGACATGATTTCCACCTTTTTCCAATATTTCAATATGGTTTTCCCAATGTTAAAGGGGATCAAGTGGATTAGAACCTTCCTCTTCTCCTTGCATATTTTATCAACTCCATTAATGATTTGGGTAGTAATTTATTGTTCAGCAAGCTTGTTAGGAACATATACTAGTAATTGGTAAGGCTAGGATAGGATGCCCTCAATCCTAATGACTATAAAATGAGGGTAATATCATATGTCCTCCATCATTTCAACATACATCTTGGTAAGTGGATGCAACCTAGGCATGGGAACATCTGTGACAGCCTCAACTATCACTAGATAAACATAGTCACAAATAAACTACATGTGATTCTTGTACTTGGAGATATGCAATTTGGAGTAGTGGTGTTAAATGGTAGTCTTGCCTTCTTGAGACCAATTTCTAATACTAGGGAAGTTGATTGAGGAAAATAAGGCATATATAGTAGGTATGATATCATATAAAACTACTTGAAGGTCTTCCTTTTTATGATAGTGAATTACTTGGTGAGGAAGACACTGATTAAATCTCTATTTAGAGGGGTGAGCTTTTCTTCAACTAGGAAATGCATAAAGGGAACCTAGATTTTATTCACATACATGGTTGAGGGGTTCCAAAGGCTTGATTAAATACGGCCACTATCACCGTAATGCCCTCCCTAAACTAGACTACTAGGATTTGTCCATCAAATTCCCTAAAGATATGGGAGCCTTAGTGTATCTAAGGTCTATGGATAGAGTCTAGGTCATGGTTAGTGGTCTACTCTTTGATCTTGGATAAATCTACATGGGGAAGAGGGAGCTTATAATATTTTTCAAAAGCAACTAGAGAAATATAGGTTATCTTTTTATAATTTCCCTCCCTAACGATCCATTCATTTTCTACTCTACAATAAATAAAGATAGGGGCAAGGATGTTTATATAATCTAATACCTTAGGGTTTACCATGGTGTTGTGAAATCCAACCATCTAGAATGTAACCACGTCATAGTGTCTCCTTCTTGTGGTGGTGATTCCTTGATCCTCTTTAGAAATGGGAGGTAACTCCTCTATCATGAAGAAGAGCTCAGACCAATTTCTAATGCTAGGGACATTCAATGCTACAAGGTCTAATTTAGTATCTGTGAATATTTGACCTTCATTTTTTGTCGACAGGTAGAGATCGATCTCTTCCTTCAATTATTGTCTTTGAGCTACCATTGTCTCTATTCCTATAAATTGTTTACACTAGTAGAAAATGGTCTCCATGAAATTTATTTTGTGATAAAAAACATAATCAGTATTTCTTCTTATTGAACTATAACCAATTGATTTTGTTTGGGTTACTTTTATGTAGGGTTTAGGGTTTTGGAGCTTTAATAGTATAATATATCCAAGCTTTAGCTTATATGTGCCTTGGATTTGATTTGTAACTTTCCCTTTATACCATTGTATTTTTAAGCCCATATGATCTTGTATTTTATCCTACATGGCACCTATGTGGCATTGGTTTGGGCCTTTTGTGACATTTTTCATAAATGCCTTTTGAGAACTAGCCATTGGCATTTAAAAATTCCTCTTTTATTTTGATTCATTGGATCAAAATCTAGGAATAGTGTGAGTTGTTGATTATAATATGGGATCTTCCCTATGATTGGCTCCTTTTGTTCCAAGAATTGTAGTTGTGATACTTGGCATCTTTGTGTGCCTTCCCTGTGCTTCATATCTTATGTCAGTGCTTTGTTGAATTGGAATTTTCCACTTGGTGATCTCATGAGCCTTTGAAAATTCATGATCACCTTCACACCATTGGATCATATTCTAGTGACAAATCATGCACCATCAGATCAACCTGTCATCTCTACCTTGAATGCACTTTCACCACATGTCAAGTTTGTGGTCTCTTTGGCTTTTATTTGAAAAGTCCATGGGAGCCTCACATCATTAGATCAAAATATAGTGATGAAATACGAACCATTGATCTATAGAGATCCTTGATTTTTAGTTTAGTACATTATTAAGACCATGATTTAGGCTTAAGTCCCTTAGGCTAAGGTTTATTTCACTTATTAAGTATGAAATAAACCTTAGGCTAAGGGGTTTATGCCTAAGTTTTTTTATTTATAACCAAGGGGCCATGGCCTAAATATTCTAGGCCAATGTGTATGTTGTGTTTAATAAACACAATGTATGTATTAGTCTAAAATATTTATGTCGAGGCTTATAAAATATGCTCAAAAGGATCAACATGACATAATGGTCTAACAAAATATAAGAGTTTATTATATTGACAAAACACATTAAAACCTTTAGTTAGAAGCATTTGGTCTAAATTTTACGCTATAAGGACTCTCTTTTTAAAATAAGACTTAATATAAGTCTATAGTTTAAAGTTCATGATATTTAAACAAAATTCCATGGGGACCTTAAAGTATAAATTTAAACTAAGTTTATTTTTTGTATATTTAGATCATAAGACCATTTCCACATTTTGATAATTGAATATTTCTAGTGTTTGAGCATCTTTTGAGCACTTCCTATTGACCATTTTTGGTCTAGCAGGCCAAAATCGGTCTCCTTCTTCCCCTGCTATTTCGAGCTAGTTCAATTTTGGTTGCACAAGCCTTTCAGTAGAAGATGAACCAGTTCAAAGAATGCAAGGGCTTTTAAAAAGCTTCTTCAGACATTTTGTTCGAAGAAATTCACAAGGAAAGAGACCAAAAATGTTCAAGACACTTTTCCTTAAAGTTGGAAAAAGTGGTTTGATGTCAGGGTTCAACGACATGATCTTTCCAAAGAGCTTAGAGCTATGAACTTTGAACCTTGAACTTTGAAATTTGAACCATTGTTGGTTCAACCTCTTAGTTCAATCACTTGGTTTAATCAAATGGTTCAATCAGTTGGTTCAATCAAATGGTTCAACCACTTGGTTCAATCAAATGGTTCAACCACTTGGTTCAATCACTTGGCTCAATCGCTTTGAACTTGGAAATATTGAACCATTGAACTGTTGAACTATTGAACCATTATTGGTTCAAGTGGTTGGTTCAAGTAGATGGTTCAATAAAATGGTTCAAGTGGTTAGTTCAAGTGGTTGGTTCAAGCAGATGATTCAATAGAATGGTTTAAATGGTTGGTTCAAGCAGTTAGTTCAAGCATATGGTTTAATATAATGGTTCAATCAGTTGGTTCAATTAAATGGTTCAATCACATGGTTCAATTGGTCAGTTCAATCAAAGGGTTCAACTAGTTGGTTCAAAGTGGTTGGTTCAAGTGGTTAAATAAATGAGTAGAACATAGTATTGAACCATTAAATTGTTGAACCATTGAACCAATTTTTGGTTCAATCGATCGGTTCAATCAAAAGTTTCAAGGGAGTCTCCCAAAGCTCAAAGGACAAGTGCCCTTGTAGAGGGCAGGGAACACTTGCAAAGGAATCAAAGAAAAGGCTAAAGGAATCAACCAAATGGTGATGAGCACACAAACGTCAACTTTATGGCAATAAGATAGTCATTGATATTTAAATAAAAGGCATGAACCCAAAATAATTCAAAGGATTAAAGATAGAAGGAAGAAATCATCGAGGAGGGAGTCCAAAGAGCCAAAGAATTAGCAGAAGATAGCCCTCGAAGGATGAAGGAACCAGAAAAGACAAAGCCAGGAAGAGGCAAAAGAGCCAAGTGCAAAAATAGACAAAATAGTCCAAGTGGCAAAGGAAGGTGTCGACTCAAGGAGCTACTCCAATGATTGACACAGTATCTGCTAAGTGGTCATTAAAGGGTACGAATAGTGAACGGTATGACCCATTTTTCTTCACTTTGCATTGATGAGCAGACAAACTACATGAATGCCTTGAGGGAGTGGTCTTGTTTGCAAGCAAATGACATGGCCCATAATTTCACATATGATGTTTAATATATCTTAAATGCCTAAAATCAAAATGGGAGCTGACACAACATTATCTATCAAGTGGCTTCCTCTTCCCATTGCTTGGAACACACATGGGCCATTGGTAAAAGGGTGCCAAAAGGCCTTTTTCTTCCTCTATATATTGTAACTTCTTATTTCAAAGGATATCTCTTGGCTTGTAAGGTAGAGCTCTGTCAGATTTTACCTTGAATCAAGATAGAATTTTTACCTCCATTTGAGCTTGCACTTTCGTATATGTCTATGTTTTTATTTTGTGTTAAGTCATTTTTCTTTATGCTTTCACAGAATGATTCTAGCATGTCTAGTATATTATGAGTTCTTCTTTTTTAGGTTAGTCAGAAGTGTCCACGATAGAGTATAGGTGCATGTGAACAAGATGCCATAGTGTGTCTTAGAACACCTCTGGTAGTTCTTCCTCCCTGTATCTCAAGAGGACCCCTAACTCATTGATGTAGAAGAGTTTCTCATATCAAATGAAGTGTATGCTATCTTGTTCTTGGTGGAAAGTGTAAGTTCAAGCTAAGTAGATCAAACTTTTTGGTGTATCACCATTTAGTTTAGGTTATGTTTTCAACATCCTTCTCCCTTTTCACTTTCCCCATTGTTAGTTTTAGGAAATCTAGAACCACAGAGATACATTAAAGGGAGCTAGCCCTTATCTAGAGATTCTCCCCTCAGTTTTGCCAGACCCACAAGAAAGAGACGAGTTTCCATTATGATGCATGGAAGACATGAGATCATCCTCCTGCAAGGGTGCAATCCACTATGTCAACAATTTTTGGCACGCCTAGAGGGACCATGCTTTAACACTCAAAAAAGTTCCAGGATTGGTGTTGGTCCTGTTATAGTAGAACAAACCATTAATTCAGCATCTGACCTTTAATCAAGTGATTGTGGGACAAGTTTTGTCCAAAAAGTTAAAGAATTTTAGTGTGTTCTTTAACCAACCAGCGTTTGGAGGCTTGTTCATCAACACCAATGGTGACTTCGAGTTGAATCAGCTAGTTAAGTAGCTGGTGCCATCAATAAATCATGTTTTGGTATGTATAATTCCATTTCTCAGAACCATGGGTCTCGTATTCCTTCATATATTTTTGATCAATCTCAGATTGTTCATGAAATCACCTCAAGAAATAAGGATGCGTATGGTTATGAGTTTTGCCCTTTGCATGTTGGCAAAACATTTCAGGCTTTGCCTCTTCCTCCTCAGTTTGAGCAAGTCCTTGGCCAGCCTGGCTATGATCCTTACCAACCTTGTGTTGATCCTTATCAGGTCCAATATGACCAGTCTCAACCCTATCATGAGCTATATCAATCTTATGCCTAGCCTTCTCAATGTGTCACTTCTCCTACTCAACCTAATCTCTTTGTCAATCAACCCACTTCCACCTTCAAACAAGCATTGCTGGGATATGAAAAGTATGTAGTAGATATTGACACTAGAATGGGATGTGGCCAAGAAATCCTTGATCATGTCATCCATCAAGTGAGAAATACACTAGATCTGGTTAAGAGTGAATGGACTCCCATTGAAAGAGCCAATTCGCAAAGGCTTACAAATGAGATGTTGGATGTGAGTGGATTGATTGCATCTTTGGAAGGGAGGCTGAGTATTCATGAGAGGTAGCCTTACCAAGTCTATCAACCTACATACCCACTACCCCAAGTTTCATATCAGTCATACATAGCCCCTGCTCATGAGCCAAGTCAAGCCTGTCAAAGTCCTTTCCCCAATCACATTGAGGAGACTCCCGAAATAGTAAATCTTGTTTTTAATGCCAATCTTGAAAATTATATTGAATTAGAAAATATTCAAATGTAGTAGTCTATTTTGGCAGCAAGGGAAGTGGAATCCAAACCCTCACTACCCTCTCACATTGCAACCCCATCACCCCAAAAGGAGATGTCCAGTCCTAATATCATGAGTTAAAGTAGGTGAGTCATGGAATAGTGAGGAGAAAGACATTGTCCAAGAGTGTGAGGTACAAAATGAGGCTAGTACTTTTCGATTCCCCCCCACCCTTCCTCAAGAAGCTTCTTGTAATCCATGGCAACCTTTATACACTCCCCATTTCCATGATGATTCCTATGAGCTCCAAGAAAGACTCTTTCAAGAAAATCTAGCTAGGAAAATTAAGGAATTAGAGGCAAGGGTGAGATTGCTTAGTGAAGGAGAGATGGAGGTTTCAGACCTTAGAGAGGAGCTTATGCTAAAAGACACCCCTTCTACTAATCCTTAGGTCTCTCAATATGATGTCAAGATTCCAAGTTGGAGGAGTGCCTATCATGAACCAACTCAGGACCTTAAAGAAGATAAAGTTGCTCCTACTCATCATGATGATGCTTATGACCTCTAGGATAGGCTCTCCCAAGAAAATATAGCTAGGAAAATTGTAAAATTGGGATCCAAAATGAGATCCCTCAGCCAGGGTGTGATGGACGGTTTAGACCAAACAATAGATCATATATCTAAACACACCCAATCTACACTCCTTCAAGACAAATATCAAGTCACATCTGATATAGATGAAGTGTTGGCCGAATGGAAGGATGAGAATCTTTTGATTTTAGTTCAAGGACTACCTCCTCTCCCACATGAGTTCATCCATCAACTTTCCACTTCATCCCTTCTCAAGGAGGAACCTATTTTGAAAGAGGCAAGTGAAGAAGAGAGGATCCAATTTATAGCTGATCAAGAAGCTCTCATGGATGTCAATGAGGAAGAAATCCTCATGGATGCTCCCTTTGAAGACATCATCAACAATGGAGAAGACACAAGTCATACATACATGCAGATGTTCCAGCAATATGAAGAGGAAAGTAAGCATGGTGAGCTCTCTCCTCCCTTGTTTGATGAAATTCCTTGTTGTTTTGATAAGGAGGATGACCATGCCATGGAACCTGAGTTGGAGGAGGATTAGGAATATGTCTTTGAATAGCTAGAGACTCTGGTCTTTAAGCAGGAAAAAGAGAGGCATGTCTATCTTAAAAAAAGATTTGAAGAAGAGAGCCTTGAACAAGAAGGTGATGTTCTATGGGATGAGCAATCAGTCTGTGATCTCATTTTAGACATCAAAACAATCACCCTTCTTCAAGAAAGCCATGATCAAGAAGAAGATGAGTTTGAAATCATCTTCAATAAGTCAGAAGGAGACAAGCCAATCTGTGATGCATATCAAAGGGCTTATGGTGATGAGCTAACAACAATTGATTTCTTGATAAATCACAACAACATGAAGAACCAACAAGAGGCAAGCTTCCCAGAACAACAAGAATACATATATGTTAGAAGCATGTTTGACTCTGATCCACTTGGATGCAAGCCAATCAAGGTGGCAGGCAAGAGAAGAAGATCACCAAGTCTCCATTCCATTCAGCCACTTGTCTGGCATCATAAGTTTTCTTGCCAAGAAGGAGACTTAAGAAGTTTTCCCTTTGATTTGGGAGGGAGGAAAATATACCTGGTTAGTTGTAAATAGTATTTTTCTTTTAGTTTTCTTTCCCTATTTTCCCTAAGTGTTGTTTGCGCAAGTAGCGTTTTTATCCTTGTATGTGTTTTCCTTTGTGTTTGGGGTAAAAGTTTCATGATTGATTCTTGGATCTATTAGGGCCATTGCTAAATTTTTTCAAGCTGCGTTATGACTCTGTGCCCAATGGACTTTGAGGCTATTGGTTTTTAAGCATAGCAAGCATGCTTCCCCTAGGAATCACCAATTTATTGACCATTTTTGGTCCAGCAGGCCAAAATTGGTCTCTTTTTTCCCCTGCTATTCTGAGCCAGCTCAATTTTGGTTGCACAAGTCTTTCGGTAGAAGATGAACCAGTTCAAAGAATGCAAGGGATTTTACAAATGTTCTTCAGACATTTTGTCTGAAGAAATTCATAAGGAAAGAGATCGAAAATGTTCAAGACACTTTTCCTTAAGGTTGGAAAAAGTGGTTTGATGTCAGGGTTCAACGACATGATCTTTCCAAAGAGCTTAGAGCTTTAAACTTTGAACCTTGAACTTTGAACTTTGAACCATTGTTGGTTCAATCTCTTGGTTCAATAAAATGGTTCAATTGGTTGGTTCAATCAAATGGTTCAACCACTTGGTTCAATCGCTTGGTTCAATCACTTTGAACTTGGAAATATTAAACCATTGAACCATTGAACTATTGAACCATTGTTAGTTCAAGTGGTTGGTTCAAGCAGTTGGTTTAAGCAGATGGTTTAATAGAATGGTTCAAGCGGTTGGTTCAAGCATTTGGTTCAAGAAGTTGGTTCAAGCAGATGGTTCAATAGAATAGTTTAAGTGGTTGGTTCAAGCAGATGGTTCAATAGAATGGTTCAATCGGTTGGTTAAAATAAATGGTTCAATCACATGGTTCAATTGGTTGGTTCAATCAAAGGGTTCAATCAATTGGTTTAAGTAGTCAAATGAATGAGTAGAACACAGTATTGAACCATTGAAACATTGAACTGTTAAACCAATTGTTGGTTCAATCGGAAGGTTCAAGGGAGTCTCCCAAAGCCCAAAGGACAAGTACCCTTGTGAAGGGTAGGGAACACTTGTAAAGGGATCAAAGAAAAGGTCAAAGGAATTGACCAAATGGTGACAGGCATGTGAACATAAACTTTATAGCAATGAGATAGCTATTGATCTTTAAATAAAAGGTGCAAACCTGAAGGAATTCAAAGGCTTAAAGCTAGAAGGAAGAAATCATCAAGGAGGGAGTCCAAAGAGCTAAATAATTAGCAGAAGATAGCCCCAAAGGATGAAGGAACTAGAAAATACAAAGCCACGAAGAGGCAAAAGAGCCAAGTGCAAAAATGGACAAAATAGTCCAAGTGGCAAAGGAAGGTGTCAAATCAAGGAGTTACTCCATCAGTTGACACAGTATCTGCCAAGTGGTCATTAAGGGGTGTGAACAATGAACAGCGTGACCTATTTTTCTTCACTTTGCATTGATGATCAAACAAATTGCATGAATGCCTTGAGGGAGTGGTCTTGTTTACAGACAAACAATGCAGCCCATAATTTCACATATGACATTTAATATATCTTAAACACCTAAAATCAAAATAGGAGCTGACACAACATTATCTATCAAGTGGCTTCCTCTTCCCAATGATTAGAATGCACATGGGCCATTGGTGAAAGGGTTCCAAAAGGCCTTTTTCTTCCTCTATATATTGTAACTTCTGATTTCAGAAGATATCTCTTGGCTTGTAAAGCAAAGCTCTGTCAAATTTTACCTTGAATCAAGACGTAGCATTTTTACCTCCATTTGAGCTTGCACTTTCATATATGTCTATGTTTTTGTTTTGTGTTAAGTCATTTTCCTTTATGCTTTCACAGAATGATTCAAGCATGTCTAGTATATTGTGAGTTCTTCTTTTTTAGGTTAGCCAGAAGTGTCCACGGCAGAGTATAGGTCCATGTGAACAAGCTACCATAGTGTGTCTTAGAACACCTCTGGTAGTTATTCCTCCCTATATCTCAAGAGGACCCCTAGCTCACTGATGTAGAAGACTTTCTCATATAAAATGAAGTATATGCTAGCTTGTTCTTGGTGGAAAGTGTAGGTTCAAGCTAAGTAGATCAAACTTTTTGGTGTATCACCATTTAGTTTAGGTTTTATTTTCAGCATCCTTCTCCCTTTTCACCCCCTCCCATTGTTAGCAGTAGGAAATCTAGGAACACAGAGATACATCAAAGGAAGCTAGCCCTTATCTAGAGACTCTCCCCTCAGTTTTGGTAGACCCACAGGCAAGAGAGGAGTTTCCATTGTGATGCATGGAAGATAGGAGATCATCCTCTAGTCAAGGGTGCAATCCACTACGTCAACACTTCCCTTAGACTGTAAAGTCATTTTCAAGCCTTCCAACAAGATTTTGGAGTTTATTTTGACCCTAAGCATAATAATTCATTAGATTAAATTTGATGGTCTTTTGGATGTCAAATACATCCTCACATACATCAAATGACAGTCATGCAAATGTTAATTTTAAGCTAGTGAAGTTTTTAGTTTGATGGAATTAAAGTTAACAGTCATGTGGACATCAAAAACATTAATTTTAATCTCATCAAATTCCTATGACCTAATACGAGAGTACCACTTGACACCTCCATATGGATTCCCATGATCTTGGACTTAATTCGCTCTATTAGATCCTAATAAATGATGAAGTGTCAGCCATATAATCATGATCTAAGGTCCTACTAGTGAATGGTTGTTTTACTGGTTGAGGCCCATTTATCTTTGATCATTAAATGCAAGGGTGCTGTGTTGATTGTTCAAGCCTTTTATAGTTCCTTGACTTTTTAGTTATGCTTCACTCCATTTGATCAGGTCTTCATGATGAAGTGAGGACCATTGATCATGATCTAAAAGTTTAAATGTGATTGGCTAGGGAGCTATGTGTGGTATTATGTCAGGATTTTCTCACACCATTTGATTGGAAGGTTGTGAGGAAGTGTGAACCATTGAATTATTTAAAGTGCATGTTGTTTAAGCCTAAGTTTGGGATTTCCTCACTTTGTTGGATTAAATGCCATGATGAAATGAGGGCCATTGGATCCTAAAAGATGCGAGGAAGTTAAGTTAGGCCCACAGTGATAAAAATACTCAAGCTAGGATGTTAAGACTAAGGTCTTAATTATATTGATAAATATGTTGGGGACTTAATATTAAAACCTTAGGCTAAGGTATAAACTAAAAGGGGTCATGCTAACATAAGATTGGGATTAGGGAGCTAGAGTTTAGGTTAATGTGTTAAAACTAAGGTCCTATTATTATTAATAAATATAATGGGGCCTTAGGGTTAAAACATTAGGCTAAGCTAGGAAACATTATGAGGACCCTAAAGGGAAAATATTGATCTTAGCTAGGAACTTAAAAAAGAGAGAAAATAATAATAAAAAGGACCAATCATTTAGTATAAGTACCATTCATGTTAAATAACATGACTAAGCTTAAAATATGAACTTTATACTTATCCCCAAAATGGATTTTTAAAAGGTTCACACCAATTTATCTCCTACCTATATTCAAATTTAAACTGAAGATTTTTCTAGGATTTTGAAACATGAATTTCCCAAGGACAAACACCATGGAACCTACAACTTAAAATTCATAAATACCATTTATTAGTATTTTTAGTACAAATTAAAACAAAATAAAACCATGTAATCTTGCTTCTAACAAAGTAGATGATCTTCACATTCTACAAATGACCTTAACATGCTATATTTCAAGTGTAAACTTTAAGGTTTTTCAAGGGTCCCAATTTTCAAAAAATGGGGGTATGTTGGCCCCAACAAATGAAAACTTAGGGTGGGAAACATAGCAATATGTTAGAACCTAGAGACTCTAATTTAGACCAATAATTAGGTCATCCACTCCATTTGATCAATATCATCATCTAGACTAGGTCATGGTTGAAACAAACCTTGCACTTGTAAAACACCAAGACGTAATCATACTATGTGTGTGATTTGATTCCACTTACTGTTTGTTATGGGGTTTAAACAATAACTTCTAAGTTTCATGTATTTATGCTACAAACACTAACTTATAGCATGTTAATATGTTCATTAAGAAACCTGCTTTTAGCTTAGGGAAGGCTTGGGCATTGTCATGCTACCAACCAGGTATTCATAGCCATGATAGAGATGCCTTTGAATTCATTCAAGGACTTGATCCACTGCTAATCAGACATTCATATCCTTGATGGAGATTACTAGAATCACCTATGCTTATAAATATTTTGATTTTGCATTGAGTTCTTATTTTTTGTATTTTCTTGAGACTTATATGCTTTTAACAAGGTTGGTAACCTGAATAGCTAGGTTTTAGGATTTGGTCAAGTGTCTGATATTTGAAAAAACACCTATGGATGCAACCATTATCCCAAGAAAGGATGTTTATTAAGTGATAATATGACCATACCATGATAGTTTGAATTTTTACCCTACAAGTGCAAGTCTTCTTAAAACCAATTTGAGGCTAGGATAATGATTAAGTTCCCATGAAATAGTTAACTTATTCTATTTGTCTTTATTAGTATCTAAAAATTACAACATTGTGCCTTACATTTTAGGACCATGGTCATCATATTCATGAGGTTCATACCTATACTTCTATATTTTTGGGTTTTTAAGAAAAATTCATAACTTTAAGCTCAATACATCCTAGAGGATTTATTAGAACCAAGGAACAAGGCAATGAAAAAGAAACACACAAAAGAAAGAAGGAAAGAAAGACAATAAAGGAAAAAAAATAAATATATACATGCTTATACACAAACAAGGGATAGGAAGGAAAGAACTGAAAAGAAACTAGCTAGCCTACCTAATCTAAATCTAAACATCTTAAAGTTTCACTCCATGAAGACCTCAGGAGGAGAAATAGAGAAGTAGTGCTTGAGATACTACCAATTGGTGGGTAATGTAATCTCTATTCCTTATAGGTCTTTGATATTGAATGTGTTATTTTTGAATGTTTCTGCAATATGGTATGGGCCAATCCACAAGGGTGTGAGTTTACCATGTTGGCTCTTAGGCTCAGATGCTTTGTCCTAAAGGAGAACTAGGTCTCCCTATTTGAACACCTTGATCTTGGACATTTTATCAAACCATATCTTAATTATGGTTTGATATTTGCTAAAATCATCAAAGGCTTTCTCTCTTGCATCTTCCATCAAATAACGTCCAGCAACCTTGATTTTGCTAACTCTTAACTCTCTTCCATATATTCCTACATAAATCTATATGTATCCAACTTGAGAGTGATAAGAAAGATAGGTTCTTGTCCATACACAAATATAAATGGTGAGGCTCTTAAATATTTCTTGATTCTTATCCTATAATCCCAAAGTGCAAAGTTTAGGAGCTTGTGCCAAGACCTACAATTGTCTATAATAGACTTTTTGATTTACTTCATTAGGTTTTTATTTGGCGATTCAAAGACTCCATTTCCTTCTAGATAATGACTAGATGTAAAATTGAGAGTGATGTCATTATCATAAGCCCATTTAATCATCTCTATAGATATGAGTTCAAACCCATTGTCACACACTAGAGAGACTAGGGTTCTAAACCTAGTATAGATGTTTTCTTCCAATATGTAGATCACTTTTTCAGACCTACATTATTTAGTGGTTGCAACTTCAGTCTACCTTGTACAATAGTTAGTGGATGTAAGGACACACTTGTGACCTTTAGAATAATTAGGGTTTATTACCTCAATAAATTCTAACCCCCATTGTGTAAAGGGTTTATCAACAATGATTAGCTTTGAAGGCATTGTTGCTTTTGGTTCTTTGGTGCTAAAAATGTGACATGAGTGGCATTCCCTCACATGTTTGTGAGCATCCTTAAAAATAGTTGTCCAATAATAGCCAACTCTAAGAATTTTATGGCTTGTGGTTCTCCTAGATAGATGTCCACTGCCCAGATTTTCATGAAAGGTGCTCATGATTTGGGTGGCTTCTTCTTGTGAGACACATCTCAAATAAACCCCTTCAAAAGTTATCCTATACAAGACCCCGTGCTTAATCAAGTAGTGGTTTGCCTTCAATCTTAGGGCCCTAGTTTGCTCCCTGGATAGACTTACATAATAAGTACCATTAATTACCAAATGTATGATTGAATCATACCATTCATTATTTTGAAAATTTTGTTGATCCACTTGCATAATACTTAGCTTAGGGTTAGTATTAGCAATCGTCTAAATCAGACCTTGGCATCTTACCAATTTTGTTGTTTTCATCTCCAAATCATATTCCTGTAAAACTAACATCAACTTAGCTCTATGTTCTCCCAATTCATTCTAACTTAACATAAGTTTGGTGGTAAGGTCATGTAAGATAGCATGTACCTTATTTATAAAGATATAATGCCTGATTTTCTTAACTATCTTAACTAATACATATGCCTTATTATCAATCAATGACTAATTTAACTTAGCATGATTAAAATTAGCACTCATAAAAGCTATTAGGTGATCAAACCCATCAATCTTTTGAGTCAATATAGTGGCCATAGTGTGGTTAGATGCAAAGGAATAGAGGTAGAAGTCCCTGGAGCCTAGACTAATGGCCTTCTTGATATCATTGAACACCTTTCTATAATATTCATTCCATGTGACCTTCAAATCCTTCTTTAGAATATTTTTTACTGGCTTGAAAATCTCTAAAAATATATAAATAAACTTTATTATGAAATTTATCTTGCCAAAGAATGACTTTATCTCTTTCTTACTATTTGGAGGTTATATTCTAGATATAGCCTCCACTCTTTTAGGAACTATAGAGATCCCATATTTGGGCATAACATGACCTAATAATTTACCTTCAGTCACATAAAATATACTCTTCTTAGGGTTTAAATAAATGTCATAGCTTCTAAATCTTTCAAAAATTTGTTATAAATGTGTGAAGTGATCTTCCCTAGTTTTAGAAAAAGTTGTTAGATTATCTATATAAATAATGATGCATTTACCAATCATGCCTTGGAAGGCATGGTCCATAGCTCTTTGAAAAGTAACTCCTACATTGATAAGTCCAAATATCATCCTCTTATAATAAAATGCCCCCCACTTATTGGTGAAAGTTGTCTTCATCCTATCCTCTCTATAAACCATCACTTGGTTGTAACCTAAAAAACCATCAAGAAAAGACATCATAATTGAACCTAAAATAACTTGAATCACTTGCTCTAAGGAAGGAAGGGGATAGTTATATTTTTTTGATGCTTTGTTTAAATTTTTGAATTCAATACAAAGTCTAATCTCACCATTCTTCTTCCTAACTTACACCAAATTAGCCACCTAGGTGGAATGTTTGATGGGGAAGACTATCCTAGTATCTAATAATCTTTTAACCTCCTTGAAGATCATGGGTTTTAAGGCAGGTTTTACAAGCCTCTTCTTCTACCTAAATTGTTTTCAAATCCCCTTAAGTGGTATAGTATAGGTAATGACTCTTAGATCAAAGATCTTTAAGTCATCATAGGACCGAGCTATGACATCCCTGTATTGGGTAAGGAGCTCTTTGGCTTTCTTTTTATCCATGTTTGTGCAAGATTTTCCAACATTTACTAGCTAGGGTTGATCTTGGAGGCCAAGATCAACAACACTAAAATCCTTCCCACTTACCTTGGGAACCTTAGGGACTTCAGCTAGCTTATCTTGATCAAACAGTCTTTCTATAGTAATCATCCCCTTGGGGATCTTGTTGTCATTCAATTGAATGACTTTACCATCAAATTTGTCCTCCTTAGATGTACTTTCATCAGTCTCATCAATAATATGAGCATCAAATGCTCTAAAATTGGTCATGAAATCCAATATCTATTTATCATCATTGAAAACATGGAAATGGTTAACATTATCAGGCACTGAAGGATAAGGGATAAACTCAATGCTGAAATTAGGGGAATCTTGGTTGGGCATGAGGTTGGCTACTGTAGATGCCAACTCATTAGTAGCTTGGTTTTCTTCTCTTAGGATGGAAATGATTCCAAATGAATCAAAGGATTCAATCAAATCCCAAACTCTAAACTTATACCTTTTCAAGTATGAGAGATTAAATTGGTATTTGTTTCTAAACTAGTTGACCACTAATTTTAAATCCCCATAAACTAGTAGTTCTTTGACCTTGTTCTTTATATCAAATTATAAACCTAAGATAAAGGCTTCATATTTAGAAAGATTATTAGTACAAGGTAATTAGATACTATAATAATCATGGTACTTTATATTAGTAGGTTTAGTTAAGACAACACTAATGCCTAATCTAGTATTACACCTAGCACCATCAAAATGCAAAATACATAGTCCAAGAATGATATGATCACTCTTGGGATCACATACCTTATAAGTATCTAGGGTGAAAACCTCTAACTCTGAGTCAATTACGTTGACCCTCTTGTTCATAACATTGTACTCAGTTAATATATGTTTCATCCTTTATTCTCTCTAAACCCTGATCTGATTAGGAACTCCCTTCCAAGGTAGCTGGAAATGTGAGCAATCTATGGACATGTCACCATTTAAAGCCTTGGTCCATTCTCTACTTAGTAATATTCCATAAACATCAGGTATATTAACAAATTGAATATCAATGAATTATTTCACCCTAGGCTCATAAGCTAGTTTCATGTGAACATTTAAAATCTCCCCAATTACCCTAACTTTAGGTTTGTCTAATTGGGTGATAACCCTATCAAACTTAATGGGAGTCAGGCCAAGTTGTTTGCCTATACCTACAGGCATGATATTGGTAGGTGATCTTAAATATAATAATAAATTATGTAAGTTCTTACCAAACATCTTGATAATGAATAAGAAAGGAGGAGATTCAGCCTTGGCTTTGTGCATAGTCACATTGGCATGATCAATATTTGGTGGATTGCTAGACTTCTTTGACAAAGACTCCAATATAAGGTCACTTTGATCTATATTTTCTGTATGTTCATGCAATTTAATATTAGCCTTTATCTTCTTCATGTCCTCAACTATGTTATATCTAATTTTAGAAGAACTAGGAATTTCAATGCTGGGTTTAGAAGTACTCCCTTTAGGTGGCTCAGGATTGTTGCTTGAATAAGGGTCTAGAGGAGTTGAAAAATCATTTGGAGGTATTAAGGTGGTCAAAGGCTGCCTCTATTCCCTATACCTAAATGGATAGGTCTTCTTCAATAACTATTAAAAGGCTTGGATCTCTTCAAGGACCTCATCAAGTTAATTTTCCTCTTGAAAGGGGAAATTAAGGTGTCCACCATGAAGGCTTGATCAGATGACTTAGATCCAGAGGTATCTGCACCACTTTATTTATTAGGGATCACTTCAAATGTATCTAATTCCTCTTAAAAATCCTTAAAATCTTTGCAAAATTTAATGCAATTAATTTCTCCATGTTTGGCTATTCAATGTACCCTACAATAATTAGGTACTACAATATCAGTGAGGTTAATGTCCATGGTCTTATTTTTAGAAGATGCATCATTATTCCTATTATTATGAAAACTATCATTCTAAAATCTATTGGTTGGCCTATTACACCTTTGAAATGAGAAGTTCCTACCTAAAATTTTAGTAGTATTTCCAACTTGTTTTTGCAACTAAATAAAATTAGTGCCCATCTTTTGGACCATTTTAAAGACAGATTCATTCTCATTTTTAGGAGTTTCAAAATTATGTACCTAGTTATTGTTAGCATATGATACTATATCCCTTTGATCATTTGGATTGAAGCCATTAGTAGGATGATTTAAGAATCCTATATTTTGATTGAAAGCTACATGACTCAATGGGAACTGAGTTAGGTTTGGGAGTTGATTAATGGCTAGGATGTTCTAGTTATTGTTTGGGAATAAATTTATCACAAGAATTTGTGGTTTGATGTTTAGCATAGAGTAGGCCATTTTCCCCTAGGGTTGCATTTGATCATTGATGGTTACTACCTCAACATAGGCTCTAGCTAATGAAGTAATGGATGGCATGAATCTCTTTAAAAATATAAAGATCATGGGATCTACTGCATTTTTGTAAATCTCTAGAGCTAAATTAGCATTAGGCTTATAAGGGTCTATGGTCTTGCTAAACTTTTTTTGAAATATAGCATTAAAGGACCTAACTGTCTCACTTGCATCTCTTATAATACTAGTGAACTAATGGTAGATAACACAAGGACTAACAATCTTACCAAATTGGTCTATAAATGCATTGTTGAAATCATCCCAGCTAGTGATGTAATTATTAGGAATTTTTAAAAACCGTTCATAAGAAACATCCTTAAAGGTAAGGGGAATAACCTACAAGATACATCCTCATGCACAATATTTAGGAATCTTATGGCAACTTTAAAATATTTTATATGTTCTTTAGTAGTTATTATACCCATTGGACTAAATGAAGGCAAGTACTTCTCAGGGTTACATGGGAGATCATGTACCACACTTGCTATATTAATGGAAGACTCTCCCAACTAGGCCATATTTGGATGAAGATGGAAGGAAAAGGTACCTTGAAGAGGTGAAGTTGGAAGAGATTTGGATCTTATACATCTAACTATGTCATGTATGGCCTTTCTGTGAACCTCAAGCTCTAGTAAAAGCTCCCTGGTCTTTGAGTGTTATCTTGTTCTAATCCTGGGTAATTCGAGCTTAAAATTTGAATATCCTACCTAAAATACGATGTATCAAGTTAAGTTTTATAAAGAATAAAATTTATACCTATACATTGAGCTTATTTTTCAAAGGTGGTATGAAAAACTACAAAGGACATTGATCTTTTATTGAATCAGCTCAAAGATGCATTTAATTACATGAATATGATCTATCTTTATAAGTCTAATCCTAAAAGAACTCAGATCCATGAAATATATACTAGCCTTTGATCAAAATGAGTCATCCTCACCTCATATACTATGGATTTTTATAACTAAAGCTAATCTTACCAAAAACTAGCACCAAATCACAAAGAATGTCAATCTTTGTCTAAGAAAGCATAAATATGCATTATAAATAGAAAACATCAATGATCTTTATACTTCTAAGAAAAGAGTTTACTCAAAAATACGAAGATAAACTAATCTTTAAATAAAATAGACTAAGATCAACAAAGATTCAAAGAATTAATGGCCTTCTTTCTAGAACCAGTAGAGCTTCTCCTGTTGATGCTTCAAAATGAACCATAGGTGCTCTTAGTGTTTAAAGAACACTTTTCATTTTAGAATTTAGAAAATTCATAGAATGAGTTGCAAGTTTTAGGCAATCTAGTTGCTTGTGGTAAAATAACACTAGAGCAAGATAAATTATTCCATAATATTTATATGATTTGGTGGTTGGGAACACCTTAGTCCATTATTTATGAATTATAGAAAATATTTGTTAATAGTTAGTGAATTGTGATCTAGATTTAAGCTAAAGAATAATCTAAATGGATATTTATAATGAAGCTAAAACTAAAGTGTTCTAGTGTAAAAGGAGAAAAGAGAAGGGTAAGGCAAAAAAGAAATGAGTGATTACCAATTTTAGTCTCAAATATTATGAGAAATCATCAATTGTAACTTATCATGCATTCAACAAATATATAACAGAATATAGCCTAAGCTCAAATTCCACTATATACCAAGAAAAATTCAAAGGATAATGTAAAGAGTCACAAGTGAGAACTAGTTCTACTTTAAGGATTTACTAGTATAATCAAATAGCATTGACACATCTAAATATAGAGTAAAATAAAGTGAATTAGAACTAAATATCCTCCAACTAATATATCATATGCACAAATTAGAAAACCTATTATTAGAAAATGTAATTTAGAATTTAAAGACACCATTCAAATTCAAGACATCTTCTAGCAATTGAGAGAAACATTATATTAGTAATTAACACATCAAATATGGACAATCCTTGTAGAATTCCTTGATTATATTAATTACTTCATGTGTATAAAATTTTCTAAAAAATCTCTCTTTTTTACAAATGGTAATACATGCCTTTATAGAAAGATTAGGTAGTATACTGATCAGTTACAAAATATAGGTGTATAATGATAAGGACATATGTCTTTACAAGTTTATAAAATATACTTGTTCTTCACAATTAGACTGACCTAGAGGCAAATATGCTAACAAAATGGCATATACCTTCACAATAGAGTATTCTATTTCAAAATTTTACAAAATGGAATATTGTCTAATTTTTTGGTGCCCCCTTGCTCATTGTTTTTGGAGGATACTCATGGCTTTAACATGTTGCTCATGAACTATCTCCAGATCCATAAAAAGTTTCAATATTTTTTCTTCCTCTTGATCTACCAATTCCTCAAGTTTCCTATCATTTCTTGACATGGATTATTTATGCTCCTAGCTTCATTTATCCTTTCTCCAGCATTGAATATCATGTCTAGGATCTTACTATTATCAGCCCTAGATGTGCCTTGGCTCTTTCCTTTGATTTATTGGGTTACCAAAGTATCCCTATGTTTAAATTATTCATCACTTATGATTCCCATGACAATGGGTTATGAAATATCTACAAGCATAGTCCCAAGAAGTTGTTCAATCATTGCAATTATTTCTTTATCATCTTCTAGGAGTCTTTCCACATCATTTTGCCATGCACTCAAAATTTTAACCTTGTCAACCACAATTCCTAGAATTATTCTCAAATATCATAAAATGATGGTTTTGAATCCTGGGATTTATTTCCTTGCTTGAATTTTGAGAATCTAGGCTATTTTGTCTTATGAGACATGTCATTGGGTGACCACACTCTTAGATAATACACACTACTATGTCAATGCACTTTGCCTTAGCTTCATTGCTTTTAGTGCTTCAAACATGTCATAAAATGACTCATCAAGTATCTTAGTCATTGACTCAAGTACTGATAGAACTATCTATGTCTACAGGTTTTATTTTTCCATTTTTAGGTTTATAATCCTTTGTTTCTTGCTATGGACCCTAGCTTTTACTTGTGTTGATTTGGCCTCAATCAAGATTTCCACATCCTCTTCCTGAATGGTAGCCTCACCAAACTACTGACCCTCAACTAGGATTAATACCATAAGGGGTTCCAACTTTTGAAAGGTGAATTCATCTTTTACAACCATAGATATCCTAGTTATAACCCTGTCTAATCCAACTATTTCACGGTTGAATTGGATGTCGGTAACATGCTTCTTAAATTTGAGGTTCGAGGACCTCCACACATGAGCTACTACATGCTCCTAGAGAATCCATCTTCTTGATTTATTGTCCTTAAGTGACCAAAATTCTCCTTTCTTCTTGCCCTTTCACCATAACCCTTATCCATTTCTTCATGCCATCTTGTACCTCAACATTAGTAACTCTTGTCATGGCCCATGAATGGGAAAGAGGGGATTATTTATAGTTTCCCATAAATGAAGTAGTTATGGATGATTGGCCCATAAATGGGGAATTCATTAGTGAAAAAAATTGTCTCACTCATGGGGTGAGAGATGGTCAATATTGGCCTCTTATTTGGTCCTATAGGGACCAATGCTATCTCTTCTTTCCTTTTCTCTTGGGATGGCATAGGGATAAGCTATTTTCCTTTATCATCTCTAGGCTCTCCCTCTTGGACTTGGGCTTCTTCAAGTTGCTTCTCCTTCCTGTTTATATCATATACCTTTGCAAGCTACTTGAGATCACGCTTAAGTGTCTCTTCCAATTCCAACGCAATCATGTCTATGTATTGAATTGAGGAAGGTGGACTTTGAGATTGTGTTGAAGCTGAGGGCCCCTCCCCAGGTCTCTCTTCCAATCTCACTTCTCCCAATTTCTTTTTACCTTGGCTTGTTCGTCCTGACCTTGCATAATCTACCCTTGAATATGTGGTTGTTTTTTATTTGGGATATTATTGGGCTATTTTAGATGGTCCAAGTAGCATGTGATACTTCGAAGGATGCATTTGTGATGCTTCTCTTGATGGCTTGTCATACTTGGTCAACTTATGTTTGAGTTTGATGTTGTGCCCTTGGATCCTAGCCAAAACCTCTTCATAATTATTGGATTTAATATAAATGGAGTCATGGAAACTGAGTTGATACATGTAATCATGCTTTGGGAGCTTATTATGTTTTAAATGCTCACCCACTATGTTCTTTGGATCCCACATTTTGAGTTCATCAAGCTAAAATCCAAATGAATCCATGTGTGTGGATATGATTTCCACCTAATTATTTTCTTTTAATATGGTTTTGAAAATGTTTAGGGGGAAGGGGTGGAGTAGACCCTTCCTCTTCTCCTTGCATATTTTATCAACTCCATTAAAGATTTGGGAAGCAATTTCTTATTCAAAAAGCTTGTTGGGAACATATATTAATGATCAATAAGGCTAGGAGAGGATGCCCTCAATCTTGATGATTATACAATCAGGATAATTCCATATGTCCCCATCATTTCAACATACTTATTGATGAGTGGATGGAACCTTGGCATGGGATCACCTATGATGGCCTCCACTATGTCTAGATAAATGTAGTTACAAATAAACTACATATTATTCTTGTACCTGAAGATATGCAATTTGGATTAGTGGTGGGAAATGGTAGTATTATCTTCTGGACACCAATTTATAATACCAGGGAAGTTGATTAAGGCAATTAGGGCATCTAATATATATGACATCATATAAAACTACTTGGAGGTCTTCCTTTTTATGATAGTGAATTTCTTGGTGAGAAAGACACTGATTAAATCTCCAATTGGAGGGGTGAGCTTTTTTTTAACTAGGAAATGCACAAAGGGGACCTAGATTTTATTCGCATAGGTGGTTGAAGAGGCTTCAAAGGCTCAATTCAACAAGATCATTATCACCCTAATTCCCTCCCTAGATTAGACTGCCTAGATTTTTCCCTCAAATTCCCTAAAGATATGGAGGCCTTGGTATAGCCAGGGTCTAAGGATAGAATCTAGGTCATGGTCGTTAGTCCACTCTTTGATCTTGGATAAATCTACATGGGGAAGAGGGAGCTTATAATATTTTTCAAAAGCAATAGGGGAAATATAGGCTATCTTTTTAGAATTTCCCTCCCTAATGGTCCATTTATTTTCTACTCTAAAATCAAAAAATATGGGGGTAAGGATGTCTATACAATGTAATACCTCAAGTTTTTTCATGGCATGGTGAAAACCAACCATCTGGATAGTAACTAGGTCATAGTGCCTACTACTTGTGGTGGAGATTCTTGAGTCCTATTTGGAAATGAGTGGTAACTCCTCTATCATGAAGATGAGCTTGAACCAATTACTAATGCTCAGGACATTCAAGGCTATAAGGTCTAATTTGGTATCTTTGAGGATTTGACCTTCATTGTCTATCGATAAGTACAGCTCAATCTCTTCCTTCAATTGTTGTCAATGAGTTGCCATTGTCTATGTTCCTAAAAATTGTTTACACTCGTATAAAATGGTCTTTATGGAAATTATTTTGTGATAAAAACATAATCAAGCTCTCTTTTGATCAAATTTAAAACAATTCACTCCATTTGGGTCACTTTTATGCAGGTTTTAGGGTTTTAGAGGTTTAATGGTAGAATATATCCAAGATTTGGCTTATACATAACTTAGATTTGATTTGGACATTTGCCTTTATACCTTTACATTTTTGAGCCCACATGATCCTATATTTTTTCCTTTTCTACTTGCATGGTGCCTATGTGGTATTGGTTTAGGCCTTTCATGGAATTTTTCATAAATGCCTTTTGAGCACTAGCCATTGGCATTTAAAAATACCTCTTTTATTTCACTTTGTTAGATCAAAATTTAAGATTAGTGTAAGCCATTGATTGCAATCTGGGCCCTTGCCTATGATTGGCTCCTTTTTTTCCAAGAATTTTAGCTGTGACACTTGGCATCTTTACGTGTCTTCCCTATGCTTCAGATCTTATGTCAGTGTTTTGTTAAATAGGCATTGGCCACATGGGAAGCTCATGGTCCTTTAAAATTTCATGAATGCCTTCATGCCATTAGATCATCTTCTAGCAACAAAGTGTGAACTATCAAATCAACCTATCAACTCTGCCTTAAATTCACTTTTGCCATGCATCGATCTCATGAGCTCTTGGGGTTTTGTTTAAAAAGTCCATGGGAGCCTAACGTTGTTGGATCAAAATCTAGTGATGAAATGTGAACCATTGATATGTAGAGATTCTCAAACTTTAGGTTAGTACATTATTAAGATCATGACCTAGGCTTAAGTCCCTTAGGCTAAGGTTTGTTTCGCTTATTAAGTATGAAATAAACCTTAGGCTAAGGGTTTTATGCCTAAGTTTTTTAATTTATACCCAAGAGACCATGGCCTAAATTTTCTAGGCCAATGTTTACATCATGTTTAATAAACACAATGTATGCATTGGTCTAAAATATTTATGCTAAGGCTTATAAAATATGCTCAAAAGGATCAACATGACATAATGGTCCAACAACAAATAGGATTTTATTGTATTGATAAAACACATTAAAACCTTTAACTAGAAGCATTTGGTCTAAATTATACACTATACGGAATTTCATTTTAAAATAATACTTAGTATAAGTCTATAGTTTAAGGTTAATGATATTTAAACAAAATTCCATGGGGACCTTAAATTATAGATTTTGACTAATTTTATTTTGCATGTATTTAGATCATAAGACCATCTCCACAATTTACTAATTGAATATTTCTAGTGTTTGAGCATCTTTTGAGATCTTTCCTTAGTTTATAAATCCATTTTCAAGCCTTCTAACAAGATTTTGGAGTGTATTTTGACCTTGATCATAATAATTCATTATCTTAAACTTGATAGTCTCACATACTTTAAATACATCCTCATGGACGTCGAATGGCAGTCACATGAACACCAATTTCAAGCTAGTGAAGTTTTTAGTTTGATGGGCTTAAATTTGAAGGTCATGTAGATGTCCAATATGTTCTCACCGATGTAGAATGATGGTTGCACAAAAATCAATTTTAAGATCATCAAATTCTTGTGACCCAATGTAAGAGTGCCACTTGACACCTCCATAGGGCTTCCTGAGATCTTGGACTTAATTCACTTTGTTGGATCCTAATTGATGATGAAGTGTCAGCTATAAGATCATGATCTAGGAGCCTGCTTGTGATTGGTTACTTTGTTGAGTAGGACCCATTTATATTTGATCATCAAATACAAGGGTGTTTCATGTCGATCATTGAAGCCTTTTTTAGTCCCTTGACTTTTTAGTTATACTTTGCTCTGTTTGATCGGGACTTTACAATGAAGCAAAGATCATTGATCATGATCTAAGAGTTTGAATGTGATTGGCCAGGGAGTTATGTGTGGGATTATGTCAATATTTCCTCATACCATATGATTGGAAGGCCATGAGGAAGTTTGAACTACTGGATTATCTAAAGTGCATGTTGTTTAAGCTTAATCTCGAGGTTTCCTCGCTCTGTTAGATTAAATGTCATGATGAAGTGAGGGCCATTAGATCATATGAGATGCAAGGAAGTTAAATTAGAACCACATTGATAAAAAGACTTAGTTTAGGGTGTTAATACTAAGGATTTGATTGTATTGGTAAATATGTTGAGGCCTTAGGATTAAATCCTGAGGCTAAGGTATAAACTGAAAGGGGTCATGCTAGCATAAGATTGGGTTCAGGGAGCTGGAGTTTAGGCTACCATGTTAAAACTAAGCTCCCATTACTAATAATAAATATAGTGGGGCCTTAGGGTTAAAATATTAGGCTAAGATAATAAAAATTATAAGGACCCTATAACGCAAATATTAGTCTATGTACTAGTCTAACTTAAAAAAGGGGGAAAACAATAATAAAGAAGACCAAGAATTTTAGGCTAAGTACTATTCATGTTAAAAAACATGACTAAGATTAAAATATGAACTTTATACTAAAGCCCAAAATTGATTTTTAAAAGGTTCCCAACAATTTATCACTCACCAATATTCAAGTTAAAAACTGAGGGTTTTGGTAGGGTTTTGAAACATGAATTTCCTAGGGATAAACACCATGGAACCTGCAACTTAAAAGTCATAGATACCATTTTTAATATTGTTATTCCAAATTGAAATAAAACAAAACTAGGTAAGCCTGATTTTAAAAAAGTGGATGATCTTCACAATATAAAAATGACCTTAACATGTTATACTTTGTGTTTAAACTTTAGAGTTTCTCAAGGGTCCAAATTTTTCAAAAAACGGGGGTATGTTGGCCCCAACAACTCCAAGGATAGAATTCTTAGAGTTGAGAAAAATCCCATGTTAACAACACTTTTCAAAGACTCTATCTAAATATGCATAGTGATCTCACCTTTTAAGAAAACTTTCACGGCATTGATATATAGTATAATGATTTCATTCTTCAATTCTTTGAATGTCAAATCCATTGACATTTGAAAAGTAGCTCCTGCATTAATCAATCTGAATGACATTAATTTTTATGCAAAAGTGCCCCAAGGTATTTTGAAAGCCATTTTATGTTGATATTTTCTTTTAACCTCAATTTTACTATATCCTGAAAAACCATAAAGAGTCTAAATCATTTCAACACTTGTTACCATTTAGATAACTTGATCCATGACTGGAAGTGAATAATTATCTTTTAGGGATGCTTGGTTGAGAATTCTAAAATTGACATAGATTTTAATTTCACCATTCTTCTAATGAACTGGTATTATTTTAACTGCCTTAGTTGAATGATGGATAGGGATAATAATGGTAGCATCAAGCATATTTTGCAATTTTGCAAGAATTGTTCCTATGATTTTAGGACTGTATTGTCTCGATTTCTATCTAAAAGGTTTTGCATCAGGCTTTAGAAGAATTGTATGTTTCATCTTTTTGGGATGAAAATACTTTGTATCTACTTATGAATATGTGATTATATCAATATACTTATGGATAAGGCTAAACAAATTCATTTTTCTTCAGGCGAGCAACATTTTCCAATATTAGCAAACCTACCATGTTCCTGTGAACCAATGTTTACTTTTTCATAATACATAGAATCAATAATTCCTTTTTGCATTTTCATTTTTACAAATCTATCATGTTTATTGAACAATGCTTCTAAAGAGACCAGGGCTTTATGAATTTTGTTTCCTTTCAACTTGATAACACCTTTTTTATCATGTTTGTCTACAATTCCTTCTTTCAACATATGAACTAAATATTATCTATATAAGGAGTTATTGTCTTCAAGTTAAGTTTTTTTTTAAATGTTTGATTTCTTAAGGAAAGAGATAATTTGTTGATCATCATTGAAAATTTTTCCATTATCTACATTGTCTAGGATATGTGGTCTGTATATTACTTCAATTGTGTGTTTTTTGTACCAATATTTGCATGGGGAGTTATCAAATAAGTTGATACCTCCAAAGTGTTAGATTTATAATTACGTTCTTTAAAAATTTTAAGGATATAAAAAACATCAAATATTTCAATGTTATCCTATAATTTATTCCTATATTGTCTTAGATGATCATTTTTCACCTGGTATTATCCTTGTCACTATTTCAAAATGAGTTCAACATTACCTAGAAATTTCAAATTATTGATTTCCATTTCTTCTACTACATGAAAACATTTCAAAAGTGCTTCATATTAATTTGTATTATTGGTATATTAAAACTATAACTAATAGGAAAAAGGAAAATTTTCCTTAGATGGAGCTATAAAGATTACTCCTACACATGAACATGTTGATGAAAAAATACCATCAAACACCATCATCCAAATTTCATTTAGATTTGATTGTATGATTTTTGGTAACTTTATATCTTTCTCTATCTTCAAGAGATAGTTATCAAGTCTTGCATCTTCATAAAAAATATCATATCTAAGATGTATCGGAGTTGTTGCTAGAATATGGATAATGCGAGGGCAATGGAGACGTGATCACACAAGTTGAAGCAAGTGCACACCACATAAATGCTTAAGCAATTTGAAATTAACACAATAAGATAAATTGCACAAGAAAAAATAGAGAAAACCAAAATCTAATTAACATGAGATGGCCAAAGTGAGGAATACATATAGGAGAGTACGTAAGTAACTCCTCCACAAAAGGTGGACAAGGCACCCCAATAATAGACAGTAACTCCTCCATGAAAGGTGGTGACAAGGTGCTAAGAATAGAGAAGTAACTCCCTTCAAGGGAGTTACTTATGACATTCTTATGACACCTATGACACATCTATGACACACACCTCCACATAAGCTAGCCTATCCACTAATGTAGGAAAACTCCATGTATGCACAAGAAATACAATTTTTCTAATTAATAAATAGGGAAAAATAAAAACCTACACTAATACCCCCCATAAGCGCAGCTTAGGTGGGCAGTGTGGAAATATAAGATGGGTCCTAGCAACTAGGCCTGATGAGGTACCCATGTACAAATGCAATCTCCCATAAGATAGAGAAAAGGAGAAAACCCGTAGGAAAAAACTCCCCCCCCCCACAAAAGAGAGACATAAAAGAAAAGAAGAGGCTAGAAGGCCCCCCTGAAGATGATGCTACTGTAGATGTGGACCACACACCAACAAGAGCTCGTAGATGAATGAACTTGCTCTCAGTGAAAGGTTTGGTGAAGATGTCTGCAACCTACTCCGAAGACTGGCAAAATATCAAGTCAAGGACTTGACTATGAATAAGCTCCCAAATGAAATGCATGTGAATCTCTATGTGCTTGGTCTACTGGTGTTGAACTAGATTCCTGCAAATCTGAATGGTACTCTGGTTGTCACAATCAATGATGGTGGGCTACCTGATAGAAATGCCAAACTCAAAAAGAATCCCCTAAAGCCAAATAGCCTCAGTAGCTACATTAACAACTCCCCTTTACTCTACCTCTGTGGATGATATAGCAATAACATTCTACTTCTTGCTAGATCAACTGATAAGACCAAAACCTAGAGAGAAATTGTAACCAGAAGTGGACTTGCGAGTCTGTGAATCACCAGCCCAGTCTAAATTTGTATATCCAACTAAGTCAACCTCTATGACAAATTTGTAATGAATCCCATATCTATGTGAACCCTGTATGTAATGCAAGATCCTCTTAACTGCTTTCCAATGTAGCTCATGAGGTTCCTACATGAATCTGGAGACAAGTCCCACTGTATATGATATGTCGAGCCTGGTGTGAGTCAAGTAGATGAGACTACCAACGAGTTATCAATACTGAGTGGCATCAACCAATGATGAAGAACAATCAGCCTCAAGCTTGACTCTCAATGGAAAAGGAGTCAGAGATGGCTTGCAATCAGCCATGTGAAACCAAGCTAATAAGTAAGAGCATACTTAGGCTGTGTAAGAGAAATCCATGAATCTAACTGTGAGATCTCGATGCCAAGGAAGTAGTGCAATAAACCCAAGTCTGTCATGTCAAATCTATCCTGAAGAGATGCCTTCACCACTGCAATAGTCGATGAAGAACTCCTGTTGATCAAAAGGTCATCAACATATAGAACCAAAATCAAGAGCGAATCATCCTACCGCAAGAAGTAGACATTGGGATCAGAATGGCACCTAATGAAACCCACTGTGAGAAGGAAGGAATCCATCTTGGCATACCAAGCCCGAGGGGCCTGTTTGAGGCCATAGATAGATTTCTTAAGTCTGCATACTAAGGAAGAATCCTAAACAAATCCTGGTGGCTGGTCCATGTAGATCTCCTCCTCTAAGTCTCTGTGAAGAAAGGCACTCTTCACATCCATCTAATGCACATCCCAACCATGTGATGTGGCAATAGCCCAGGTGAGTCAGATAGAAGTCATCTTTGCAACAGGTGCAAAGGTCTCTGAGTAGTCAATGCCTGCCACTTGTGAGAAACCCTTAGTGACCAATCGTGCCTTGTACTTATCGACTGACCCATTTGCTACAAACTTGGTCTGATATATCCACCTACATCAAACCATATTTCTTCTCTTAGGAAGTGAAGTCAAATCCCAAGTGTGATTTTTGATTAAGGAAGAATATTCTTCCTCCATAGCACTATCCCACTCAGGTACCCCTGATGCCTCTCGAAAAGTCTATGGATCCAAAATTGAAGTAAAGAAGGCATGTGGATCTCTCTAAAAATCCCCCTAGTACATCTATCATCTGTGAGATCTCCTACCCAAGTACTAGCACTCTCAAGTGTCTGTCTAGCCTAAAGTGGCCTGAAAGTGGGTGAGTCAGGTGCTAACTCCTCATCCTCTGACTGACTAGAGGTGGATGACTCTGCATCACTGTCCTCATTGTCTAAACTCGAAGAAGAAGAAGATGTCTCTGGCTCAAGAACCTACTGTAGCTTATTTGAATCTGATGAGGAATCATCATGAAGAAGTAGATCTGATGAGGGAGAAGAAGTGTCAATTGTTGAGTCTCTAGGACTCTCCTAAAAATATACACTTCTCTCGATAAACAACTCATGAGTAACTAGATCTAGAAGGTGATATCCCTTAATACCATCTGGATATCCTACAAAGATGCAAGGCTTGGACTGATGTTCCATAGCTTTGTATTTCTTATTTAGAATGCAGGCCATGGCTGGGGATCTGAAAACTCTAAGGTGCTCAACATTAAGTTTCCTTTTATGCCAAGCTTCAAAGGGTGTTATCCCTTTCAAAGCTTTGTGAGGAACCCTGTTTTAAATGTAGCAAGCACAATTGATGGTTTCAGCCTAGTACTGTGGTGCTAAGGATTTGGAGTGAATCATACAGCTACCCATCTCTTTCAAGAACCTATTCTTGCATTTTACAACCCCATTCTATGAAGGACTGTAAGTGACTATGTATTGCAAATCGATCCCCTCTATAGCGCAAAACTACTCAAACTTGATGCTGACATATTCCCCTTCATTATCAGTTCAAAGAACCTTGATGGATTTCTCACTCTGTTTCTCAACAATAGCCTTGAAGTCTATAAAATTTTCAAACACTTCAGACTTTTGTTTGAGAAAATATATCCAAGTGTACCTAAAGAAATCATCAATGAAAGTGAGGATGTACTTGGCCCTTGTGAAAGATGGTTTAGGAAAGGGTCCTAATACATCACTGTGGACTAACTCCAAAGGTTGTGAAGCCCTCCAAGATTTACCTTTGTCAAATTTTTCTTTGGGATGCTTCGCAAGGGAGCATCCGTTGCAAAGTCCTTTTGAGAATTGGACACGAGGCAGGCCAATGACCATGTCATTTTTGCAAAGTTTCTCAAGATAGTGGTAGTTAAGGTGGCCAAACCACTCATGCCACAATTTGATAACTCCATCTAAATGAGTTAGCAATGTTGTTGGAGAAGAATCTAATGCAAAATGTGAGGTGTATAACTTGGCTTGGTGATCTGCCCTACCCACTGCCACTGTAGTATCACTATGCAACTCCCTAATAGCCACTGAATCTGGTGAAAACTCAACTCTCATGCCCCAACCAATGTGAGTGATTTGATACACTGATAGGAGATTGGTTTAAAGAGAAGGAACACTTAGAACATTGTTGAATGTTTCTCCTTCCATTTCAATTGACCCTCTCCCTGCAATAAAAATTGATGTGTTATCACCCAAACTAATTAAAGTCATGCTACAAGGCTCTAAAGATGAAAACTCAACTAGTGAAGAGCCCATGTGGTGAGAAGCACCCAAATCAATGACCCATGATGTTGTAAAAGTTGTAGTTGCTATAAGGGCCTTGCCCTTTTATTTCTCCTTACCCTTGCCTTTTGCCTTGGTAGAATCTTGGGTAGATGAATTCTGCTTGATGGACTCTGGAACACCTATGTTGTTCTTCTCTAGAAGATGAGTTAGGTGATCTATTTATTTTTTCATGCATTTGTGTTCATCATGCCCTATCTTTTTAAAATAGGCACACTTAACCTTCTCCTTCTTAGGTTTAGCATTGGAAGAGGAAGTCTCAGTGTTGTTTTTGGCAAGATTGGCATTTTTTTTCTTCTCCTAGTCCTTGTTCTTTTTCTTCTTCTCCTTTGTTGAAGTCTTATCCTTAGCATTTCCAGCTATCAAAGCTTGGAGTTGAGTAGACTTCATTGTACCCATTTGAATTATATTATCTTGCTCCCTAGTCAAGTCGGCAATGAATGAATCCAAAGAAGGTATTTTCCATGTAGTGCCAAGGGCACTTTTTGTGGCATGGAAAGTAGAGACAAAGACTGAATAACTTGGACCTATCTTTGCGAGAATAAAAAGTATGAGTTGATCATCTTTCTTCTCTATCATGCATTCTTTCAATTACAATTTAAGGGCCTTAAACTTAGTGAAGAAGTCCTGTAGGGTGTCAAATTTGCTAGGACTTAGACTTATGAGTTTATTTTCGAGCTCATGACCTCTCATCTCATCAAGCTTCCCAAATAAATTTTCTAAGGTGTCCCATATGTCATTAGGAGTCTGGGAGGATTCTAAATGGAAAATAAGTTTTGGAGACATAGACAAACTCAGTAATCCATAGGCTTCATCACTACGGTTGTACCACTTGACCTTTTTAACATCAGTGTTGGGTTCTACTTCAGTACCCATGGTCATCCTATACAACCCTTTGATTCTAAGAATGATTGACATTTTTACCTTCCATTCATGATATTTGAAGGGTTTTAGGGGTTTAAGTTGATAAGAATCTATTTTTAGCTGAATTTAGATAAAGTTGTGTTGATTTCAAGTTGTGAAATTATGTAGAAAGGAGAATGAAAGCAAAGATTTGCAAGTTGTGAAAAAGCAATCACATCCCCCCAAAATATTGAGCCCCCCCCCGCCCAAATATTAAAGTGCATGCTTAAAAGACATTAGAATCAGTTGAGAATGTGTCTTAGAGCAATCAGTGCAAGACTAAAGCAAACAAGACATCAGACTCAGCTGAAAATGCATCCCGAGAGACCCAAATTTTTGGCACTTTATAAACTAGTGAATTTTTGAAAAATAATAAGCCCACATTGTGGATAATTTAATTAAAAACATTTTTTTTAAAAATGTCACCCAAATCTAAGTTACCGTTTGCAAGATATTAAAGATTCAATTTTCCCGTAAACTAGTGTTTTTACAAAAAAAAGCACTAAAACATTATAAAAATGCCTTTTTTGAGAGAGAAAGTGTCCTTTCAACCACTCGTTGGATTCGGCATGGAATTAGGTATCCAAAGGAGGTTTTTTTGAGGGGGAATTGGCCTCCCGCCAACCCGGGCCTCACCCTTCGTCTTCGACAGGGGAAGATACAAGTTTTAATTGAAAACCCCAAAATTTCAAAACTGTCTATAAAACTGAATATTTAGTCAAATTGACTGATTTTTGTTTTATCAAGTCAATTTTAACTTAAAAAATAAAGCATAGATAGAAATGAATAGCTGGCCAAGCATCTAAGGGTCCAGATGGGACGCCAAGTAAGGAAGGGGTGCCCAAAAAGGGCACAGTGCAGATTTTAACAACATAAAAGACAAAAAAATGAATGTGTAGACCTGTTGGACGTGTCATACGGCCTGATTGGCACCTTGATGGGCAAGAAAAGACTGTGGCATGGACAGAGGAAGGATGCTTGCTGTTTGGTGTGGCAGAACTGAAGGTAGGCACAGAAGTGCAGACTGCTAATCAGAAGAGCACGCCGTACAACTTACAGACTTGGAAAGAATGCAGCTGCTAAAGCTTGGTGTGACAGAGGTGAAGGCCAAAGGCTAGGCACTGTTGAAGGCATAGAAAACAGAACTGAAGACCAGAAGCTAAGCATTGAAGCCTCACTGTAGAAGGACTATTGTTTGGAGTTGTCGCTGCTCCCTTTGCTACTCCACACAACAATGGCATCCAAGAAGAGAAACAGATGAACCAGCCCCTGAAGTGAATACACCCAAAGGCCAAGGATTTCCAAGATGCAAGAAATGATACTAGAAATGATATTTTTTTAATTTTAGATCAAATCTAGAAAATAAAAAAATAAAGAGAACTCCACTCTTGATTTCAAAATGAATTAAAAGCATAATCGGACACACGATTACCGTTCTTGCTCTGATACCATATCAGAGTTGTTGCCAGAATCTAGATAATGCGAGTGTAATGGAGACGTGATCACACAAGTTGAAGAAAGTGCACACCATATAGATGCTAAAGTAATTTGAAATTAACACAATAAGATAAATTGCACAAGACAAAATAGAGAAAACTAAAATCTGATTAACATGAGATGGCCAAAGTGAGGAATACATATAGGAGAGTACATAAGCAACTCCTCCACAAAAGGTGGACAAGGCATCCCAAGAATAGACAGTAACTCCTCCATGAAAGGTGGTGACAAGGTGCCAAGAATAGAGAAGTAACTCCCATCAAGGGAGTTACTTATGACATTCTTATGACACATCTATGACACACACCTCCACATAAGCTAGCCTATCCCACAAATGTAGGAAAACTCCATGTATGCACAAGAAATGCAATTTTCCTAATTAATAAATAGGGAAAAATAAAAACCTACACTAATAAAATCATCAAATTTTTGCATTGTGTATTTCATTTTTAATATTGTATTGTTGAAAAATAAGAAAGAATCAAATACCTACCATCCAACGTTCAATCATTAATTATTTACCATGTATTAGGTAGTAGTTATTTTTAGTAAGTTAAAAATCTCCAAAAATATACCAAACACTAAAATTAACCTATCAAATGAATATCAACTAAATTTCAAGCCTAATTACAAAGTATAATATTTATAAAATTAGAAAAATATCAAAAAAAATTAAATCACAATTTTGAACCCTTAGATGGTTATGTATGGCCTCTAAAAATATGAAATATGGTCTCAAACAACGTAACATATCAAAAATTATGGCCTCCAGAAGTTTGGCCTCTTTTTTTGCATCATATTTTGAATATTAAGTTTTAGTGTTTGTAAAATAAGGATTTAAAATGTTTTAGACAAAGGACATTTTGCTAAACTTAAGAAAACTATAAATTTCATTATTGTTTAGATAAACAACATTGTACAATTGAGTCTTTTCAAATATACATTGAGAAGACACTGTAAAATTGAAAACTATTCTAACTATTTTGTAAAAAAAATCATTGTTGGTTTCGACATTTCTAGTCTTCACTATTTGGCCCATAAATACAATAGGGAAAGCATATTTTGTTAGATATTTTTAGAATCGATCTAAGTTGCTAAAATATGTATAGATATTTTAACTAGTTGTAAACTGATGCTAAAGTTTGGATCTTTTTCAAAAATATCCCTTTGCACTACTGTTCTAGGATTAGTTCAAAAATATAAAAAAAATTAAAAAAACTAAAAAACTTTCTCATCTCCCAATCAAGATTATTTCAAATTGATCATAAAGATTCTATGTAAACCCATACTCAAAATAAGCATTCATGAATTAGGTTTGAAATTGGAGCAGTGGAAAAAAAACTTCCTAAACCTTACAAGTAAGGATTTATAAATATCAAAAAGAAATAAATTTATTGAAAAGTTAGAATTCAACTTTAACATTTTTTGGTTCCATTAACTAATTATTTTAAATGAGAAACTTTTGAACATCATTTCCATCAAAAACATGCAAATGTAAACTCAAAATTAGTTTAGAATAGTGATTTAATTCTACATCTACTCAAAAAGTCCTATTAAACATTGGTAATGAAAAAAACTAGTCAAGTGAACATTGTTATAAAAATGAAATCTAAAGTCCATTGAATTAATAAATGTTATTATACTTATAGAAAATAATTAGTTGCTAAAAATAAAACATAAATTAATTTTCAATTATTCTAAGAATATTCTAATTTAACAACCCATATTGATCAAAAAAAGTATGCATGAATTGGGTGTGACATCGGAGGATTAGAAATAACCCTTTGTTAAAACTGAAGACTAAGGATTTGAAAATAACATTAAGAAACAAATCAATTTAAAATCAGTATTTAAGTCTCGGAATTTATCTACTTAATTTCATTTCCCATAGTGTAACAATATAATAACATTATACAAATGCACAATAGTTGAAACGACAAACATTTAAATACAATTTCCATTGAGAACATGGAAGAATAAATCCAACATCCTTCTAGGACCAATGTATGTATAGACATATGTATGTATGTATAGATAAATGTTTGTGTGTGTGTGTGTACACACACACACACACACACACACAATTTATGATATTCAAACTTTAATGACTTGACACATGTAATATAAAAATAAATTTTAAACCTTTCCATTTTTTAAGTCCTATATCAGTTATGGCTTTGTCAAGTGTTAAGCCTTATGATTTTAGGATTGTCAATATCAAAGGTGACTAACATACACAATGGATTTGTATAAGGGTGATTGTAATTGTATTTAGAGTTTTATCAAAAAAATGAATCCTTTTTAGTTGTTAAATTTAACCATTACATATATGGGTGGTTTAGGGGGTGCCATCCCTCATTTATATACAATGCTTAGAACATATCTAAGTGTGCCATTTATAAGAACTATTTTTTTCCATAATATTTTAGTGAGAATCACCCTTTCACCAATAATAATCAGTATTTTAGTGTCCAATTATTCACTATCTAATCACACAACATTATTTATTTATTCTCTAGTTGCAATGCTTTGAGGAACAAATTGTTTCAATGCATACAATTTTATCTTACTATGTTGATGCACATTATCATTTCTTTCAAATAAATTAACATGTTCATTAAAATCTTCATTTTCAACTATTTTAAGTGAAACATCTGCTCAAGTCATAAAAATTTGTCAATCCTTAATGGTTGGATTAACATCTCTTAGATTTTTTAGAATTTCCTAAAGATGTTGTTTTTAGTTGGATATTATTGTCTAACAAAGTCATAGAGAGTAAAAAATGTTCTAACTTTTTTCATAATAAATTTACTCTTCTTTTTACTTGTATATAGAGTTTTACTCATTACTAGAGGCAATTATTCCAAATCCCCAACAAAGATCATAAACCTTCCACTAAAGCACATATAAAAAAAAATTGTGAATGTTTCACGTAGTCAAAAATCTATATTTTCAAGCATATTTTGACCTATAAATCTTATCTCAATAACTAAAATATATGTAGCATGTATAATTTCTTCTTGAAATCTTGTCAACCTTCTTCCTTCTATTTTTTCAAAATCTAAAATACGTAGTCCCAAGGTTGTATGTATTATTGATGCATCAATGTTAAATATTGAATCTCTAATTGGAGAAAGTAGTAAAAAGGGAAAACATTTTGGTTTCCATACGTAATATTTTAATCCCTCCAATAAGATACCATGACTTATATAAACCCTCCTCTATTAATTAAATATCAACACACACACACACACACACACACACACACACACACACACACACACACACACACACACACACACACACACACACAAACATGATGGGAACTATCATATTAATGGAAAATCTATGAAGCACAATAAAATGATTGGTCACAAAACTTGATTATTGAATGAATACTAGGTTACATAAATAGGGGTAAATGTCTCCTAAAATCTAGGAAATCTTCCTCATCCAAATATCCTAATATCTTTCAATTAACTCTTAGCCTAAAGTGATGTTACATGAGTAACAATCAATTACAAATTATTTAGTTCCACTTATTAATTAAATTAATGTGGAATAAGAGCACATTAAAATGTGCACACTAAATATTCTATCATTCCCCCCTTTAGTGTGCACATGGGAGAGAATATCTCATTCAAGTGTATTGAACTCATTTTTGAATGTCCCCCATTTAATATAAATGATTATTGGATGTCATTTTCCACCGACATTACATCCACATACATATAAAAGTTGGCCCTTATAATTTATTTTTCTAAAATAAACTCCTACATATATATATATATATACATATATACATATATATATATATACATACATATATATATATATATATATACATATATATATATATATACATATATATATATATACATATATATATATATATATACATATATATATATATACATATATATATATATATATATATATATATATGTATGTATATATATATATATATATGTATGTATATATGTATATATATGTATATATATATATGTATATATATATATGTATATATATATATGTATATATATATATATGTATATATATGTATATATATATATATATATATATATATATATATATATGTATGTATGTATGTATATATATATGTAGGAGTTTATTTTAGAAAAATAAATTATAAGGGCCAACTTTTATATGTATGTGGATGTAATGTCAGTGGAAAATGACATCCAATAATCATTTATATTAAATGGGGGACATTCAAAAATGAGTTCAATACACTTGAATGAGATATTTTCTAATTTAGCATCTCCCTCCATTAAATAATCTTTGATTTCATCCAAATGTAAATATTACTTTTTAATATTGCCATAGACCAAACCATTAACAAATAAATAAAACTATTACTCATTTTAGGGTTTTTGACCTAGAATAGTAATGTGCATCATGTAATAGAGATTGTCATTAATGAGTCACCATTTATCTCATTGAGTTGCAGGATTCATCGTAGAAGAATAAGCTCACCAATGAGGATATTGTTGAGAGTCTGATTTGGAATGAGACATCAATGAATTGGTTATGGCACTGAGGTTTGAAGAGATTCTATAGGAAGGATCATGTAAGGATGCCACTATGGTGTGTGTGTGTATTGATCCATATCTCTCTAATATCCAAGTAGATTATTTTATCGATGAAAAATCTAGGAGGAGTGAAGATCTGAGCCGAGCTCTATGAGTTATCAATACTACCACTTTTCAACATGTTTGTTCCAAGATCAAATGTAGTAAGTTGTTTATTTGATGCATGCAAGACTTTTTTGAGTGCCAATACTATTATAGGGTTGGAATTAAAGTCTAATGCAGATGGTGAACCATAATAGAATTGATCCTGAATAACCAAGCCTTTTAATGTCAAGATCTACAAGTTGAGCTAGAATATATTTTTGTGAAGCACCCTTAATTTGCTTAGTATGTGGCTCTTAATAGCTATGATGACTTGACAGTGATCAATTAGATCGTTTATATAAACTATTGAAAAAATTGCATAAGACCCAAAAACTATTAGATTCAATTGTACTAAAGATATATCATATTTACAGTCATTCCAACCATTTTTAGACATTCTAAAATCATTTACGAGGTCTGATTTACTCAAATCTACTTCAAAAAATAACCAATGTAAGTGCTCACAAAAACACCTAAAAATAATGAAAATACAATTCATAATGGGATTGCACATAGTCCATACTACTACTCATTATAAATGACATAGAAAAACAAAATAAATGTAGGAATAAAAAATAATAAGGTTTCCATGTGGTCCAAACTGCATTCCCATTATCTGCCTCCTTATTTTAGAGAGGTCTAGGAGGGACCCACTCTGATACCACTGATGGGAACTATCCTATTAATGGATAATGTGTGAAGCACAGTAAAATGATCAGTCATAAAAACTTGATTATTGAATGAATACCAGGTTACATAAATAGGGAAAAATGTCTCCTAAAATATAGGATATCTTCCTCTTCCAAATCTCATAATATGCTTCAATAAACTCTTAGCCCAATGTGATGTTACATGAGTAACAATCACTTACAAATTATTTAGTTCCACTTATTAATGAGATTAATATGGAACAAGATCACATTACAATGCGCACACTAAATATTCTATCAACACACACACACACACACACACACACACACACACACACACACACACACACACACACACACACACGAAACATAACATTGAGTTTATGATTTTCAAACTATAATGAATTGATATGTGATATATAAAAAATGTCAAACATTATCTTTTTGTAAGTCCTATATCAATTGTGGATTTGTCAAGTGTTAATCCTTTTGATTTTATGATTGTTAATCCCCATGCCAATTTCAAATGTAAGTCACATACATGAACCTTTTTATAAGGGTGATTAGAATGTTAGTTGGGTTGCGTCAAAAAAATGAATCCTTTGTAGTTATCAAATGGAACCATTACATATGTAGATGGTTCAGGGGGTACTAGCCCTAGTTTGTATATGATACTTTAAACATATCCAAGTGCACCATTGACAAGACCTACTATTGTCGATAATACTTTAGTGAGAATCACCATTGTACTAATAATAATAAGTGATTAAACTTCCAATTCTTCATCATCCAATCCTATAACATTATTTATTTGTCTTCTAGTTGCAATGTTTTGAGCAATACGTTAATTTAATGTGTACAATTTTATCTTACTATGTTGATGCACATTCTCATTTGTTGAAAATAAATTAATATGTTTGTTAATATGCTCTTTTTTAACTATTTCCAATGAAGCATCTATTCTAGTCATGAAAAATTACCATTCTTTAATGATTAGATTAATATCTCTTATATTTATTAAATTTGAATGTTGTAAGGTGTTCACTTGTATGTTTTCCATCTCCATGAAATATTGGAAAGTTATTTATTGACCCTTTTGTAAGGTCATGTAATTTTTCTAAATTTAATATGCCAATCACATTTCCCCATGGTAATGTCATAGTTTTAAAAACTACTTGTAGGGGAATAATAGTTCTTGATAAGATAAGAGATCAAATTGTCAAAATTCTTCTTTCAAGTTATTTATTTTTCTTAGAGGTGGAGGGAAGACTAGGTGCTATTTTAACCTTTCTCTAATGTTTAGGGCTCAAATTATAGGTAAAATTATCTTATAACTGATAAAAAGGGCCAATTTCACCTTTTGAGTTACTATATCTAGTGAATCCCTTTTCTACCAGTTTGGAAGAAAGTTATTGGCATCGAGGTATAGGGTAAATCTAAAGAACTCCTTGAGCTGGCCTTCTTTGTTGTATTTTACATGTATTTAATGCTTCTATTCTTTGTGTTAAAACTAATTGATATTATTCTTCTTCCATAATTCAACTCTTCTATGAAAATGTGCCAAACTCATCCTCTTATCCCAAGTGAAAGTTCTCAAATCTGATGAAATATCTTCTTGAGTTTATGTTATCCAATTGAGGTTAGGTTGAATAACTAGAGCTTGAGGTGCCTGAATAGTCACAAGAATAAACTCTAGTTGTAGAAATCCTTTGGATATCTATATGAATTGCTCATCGTGTTTATTTTTTCACTTGTCTTCTTGAATTAATATCAAAATTTCTCAGGGTAATGGCAACACATGTTTCCTCTATATCTTGTTCTTCCGTAACAATATTAAGTTGAGCATTACTTGCTCTATTGTCAAAAATGAAAAATACAAAGATTGAAACTAGATCTTCCTTCTAAATCTTAATCCCAATTCAAACCAAGATGACAATTTGGGTTTTGAAGGCATAAGATGGTCATATGTGATTTTATTGATTCTGGGCTACTAGATGAACTCTGTGGACTTCCCTTCATGAATGAAAATATTTTTCTCTTTTATCATGTTATAAATCTTGATTTAGGATAGCTAGGATAACTTGAAATTGAGTTACTGATATTTTATCAAAATCCTAAGGGATTTGTCTGAGGTTTAGCACAATACCTAAATGAGTAGATTATTCCAAGTCTAACTCATGCTATTGGAGTGGTCCTTGAGATGATGATAGAGTCCTATGGACCAATATAATATGGGTGGCATGAAAGTTTTGAAATCGTTCCCCACAGTGGGCACCAAAAATTATTGGGTTGAAATTTTATCACGAGGACAAAATTTTAACTTCGTTCTCCTATTAGTAGTTGGAGCTACCTTTATTGAAAGCTAAAATAAGAAACTAGTAAATATTTACAAATAAAGAAATGTAAATCATGGGGTATTACTTTTAACTTGAAAATATGAAAATGAGTTCTTAGAAAGGAAAAAATAGAGAGGGGGAGAGAGAGAAGGGAGAAGTTTAAACCAATAAACTCATCAAGTTAGAAACTGGGACTAGACAAAAGTGTTAAGAGAAAATTTGATTTTCATAAGAGGAAAATATATCTCATTCAATGGGTAAAAAAACATTATCATAACTCTAGGGATATGAAACACACACTAGAAGACTTTTTAAACATTGATAACAAAGACTAATAACCTTCTATATTTTCTAATAGAAATAACTAGGAAATTGTCTATATTCCCACCAAAATTTTCATGTATTGGAAACGTAAATTAAAAGTCTAGATATAAAATTTGTAATCTAATTTATTGTTCTCAATATTTTTAAATTTATAAAAATGGAAATGAAAATCAGATACGTTGAATTAATAAAAAAACATGATTTCAAAGATATTACTAATGCAAAGTTTAGAAACACCTCTTTGTATTGATTTTAAAGAGTAGAATAACTTGTTTTGCTTTACAATACTTTGCCAAAAAATTATCTATTTTTAATTCTTATTATGAATCCCTAACATGCATTTATAGGGTAAAATGGGTGGTTATGGTGTAAAACCACATATTTTACCTTTTTATACAATTGCAAAAACATAAATGAAAATTTATAACTTGAAATGGTGCAAATTTTCATTAAGCATCTAGCACCACTTGATAAAATAATTGAGATTTTTTCACTGCCTTCAAAATTACGTTATCAATTTGCACAACTTGAAAACTTAAGTTGGTAAAATTATAAAGACAATTTGTATAACTATAATGCACATTTACAAGGGGAAAAAGTATGCAACAACACAAGTTAGTTTTAAATAAATAAGAGAAAAGAATGTAGAAACAATAAAAATAATTCTTTATTCTTATTGATTTTATATTGACAATTCTTTCCTTGTCAAGAAGTCATCAAATATCTCAAGAAATACCTAATAAAGTCTTCATCTAGTCCACCTGTGTACCTGTAGACAATCTTTGTTGGGTAATCTAACTCCATTTCCTAAAGCTTACCTTGGAGATTGTTTATTTTCATATCCAAATTTTCCACATTAACTTAGAATTTAAACAATTTATGAAGTTATTCATGACTAAATGTATATGTAAGATTGATAATGTTCTGAATATTATGCTCAATTAGTCCCTTATTGTCAAATGAAAACCTAATTTCTAATGTCCTAATATTATAATGAGACATGTATTATTAAACTATCTTGGCTTTTACCAGTGAAGGGCAAGCATACCAACTAATTGAGATTGGAAACTTTCTCCTTATTTCATATCAGCTTGTCAGGAACTTATGTATTTTAGTAAGTTGTCTCACCAATTCCATCAACTCCCACTTTTTGCTGACATATCCTGGGAGATTGTAAGGAGCAACTTAAAAATAACTAATTCTCAAATAACTAAAAATTAAGAACTGTATGAACCAAATTCCCCATCTTGCTATTTCTGTAGTGGTTGTTGTTGATAATGTCATGTTGAAGAGTTCCTTTTCAAACAATTAGATGATGAAATGAAAAAAACATTCATTTACTCCTTTGAAGTGATCATCAATCTCCTTCAATGTCCATTGGGGATAAAATCCATACACCATTACTTTCTCAAAATCACCCACTATATACAATTTGTCAAAATATCTTTAACTCCCTACAACATAAATATGATGTAAAGTCATATAAAATTTTGACATGACTTTTACCTCCATGAGCTACTTGTGAATGACCATTAATCAATTTACCCCAATTGATATATTGTTTATTTTTAAGGATGATCTAAATGAATCTATAAATCTATGATTGAAAGCTCATTTCCATTTGATTCCCTACTATCATGTGAAATAATGTGATCATCTCACTTATCTCATCATTAAAATTGGATCTTATGAGATTTTTTGAAATATGAGTCAAAGAATGTTTCATCTTAGTCAACCATGCTTTTTTGGCTTGTTTAGAGCATGCCATACTATTGTCATCACAAAATATTTGGAAGGACTCAAAGGCTATATGCATAAAGGATTCATGATTTGGAAGGTGAAAGATGTTGTCAATTTGGTCAAGATCAAAACTCACTACCAACTCCCCCTGGGGATCTCTTACCTCCCTTGTCTCTGAGTTATAATTATTTTCCATGATCAAAACTAATTCAGGAGAATATAATGACATTAGTTATTCTATCACCTATGTCAATCTATTGTCACAAATATGTTGATCTAATCTGGCTCATGCATTGTGTTCATTCTTTTCAAAAATTCATCCAAGTTGATATGGTCTAAATTGGTATCAGTGATATTTCCAACATTGCAATCCATTGGCAAAGGAAGTGTTGAAACTTGAAATTGATACTTCATGATTTATTTACATTTTCTCAAAATCTCCTTTTTTGGAGTAAATTATGATGACATCAATTTGACAAGAAAACTAATAATTTTAAAAATTTACAAAAAAGCTTCTTATTTGTGAAAAATGATGAAAATACAAATAGAAGTTTGTACTAACAAGTTGATCATACAAATTATTCCATTGTGTTTTTAATGATCCCTATATGAATTTCAATTTTCCTTTGACCAATTTCCTTGCTTGTAAGTGTACTTGTAAAAATTCCTTTGTATTGCTTATGACTAACTTTTTTGACTAATAGAAATGAATTGAAAAAATTATAAAAAATTTGTTTTCAATTTTTAAAATATTTTCCCTATTCCCTATGATTTTTTCAATTTAAAATTTTTTAAAAACCCACAAAAAATATTTTTTTACCAGTACTTAGCATTTTCTAGGGGAATATCATGATTGTGCAATCTTTAATTCAAGAACCAAAATGATCAAAATTTTACCCTTGCCAATTCTATCCCTAGTTTTTACCAGTTTATTGAAACCAAATTTTTCCTAGAAAACCCTATCAACTTTTTTAACATCTTCCTCTAATCCAAAATCATACGAAATAAAAAATCATGAAAATTGACGATTTTAATTGATAAATGAAAAATATTGATGCCAAAATTCTGCTTATTTCCTTTTGCCTTTTTATAATTTTTTTCACCTTCCTTTTTGGCATATGACTGGCTATACAATAGACATACAATTTAATGTTGGGTAAGAGAAACAAAAAAAATTTAAAACATCTGCTCAAACTTGTTCACTAGTGCATTGTATGACTCATCATTGGCTAAAAGATATTTAAAAGTTTAAAAGAAATTACTTATGTTGTAGGTCATATGGCCTTGACATCTGACAAAAAGGAATTAAGTTTTCAATTTTTAAACAGATCTAATCATTTTGGGGGGTGTACGACCCACGTGGTGCCTAGGAAGAAAAACAAAAATTTTAAAATGAAGTTTGCATTTTTTGCATGAAATCTAACTATGTCTATGTAGCACCCAACTCAGTCTTTTAAAAAAATATGAACTTTCACATATTTTGTCAAAAATTATAAACAAAGAGGACGCATATGGCTTATATGGCTCCTGTTTGGATTAAACTGAATATTTAAACAAAAATTATTCAAACTATCCAAAATATCTTTATGCGAGTTGCATGATGTGGCTGGGAGGAGAGAGGAATAAAAAATTGAATATTTTTTGGCAAACATTTCACTTTCTTCCATGAGCAAAACATTTCACTCTCATCTAGAAAATATTTTTGAAACCCTTTGTGAACTTCTACGACCAAAAATCCTTTATTTTTCTCAATTCACATCCCTTTTGTGAACTTGACAAAATTTATTCTCAGTAGTTATTTGCTAAAAAATAGATGGAAATTCAATTCTTAAATTGTTGAAATAACCGAAATGAGCATGCAAATAGAAAAGATAATTCTAAATGGAAGATAAACTTCTTTTATCACTACCTGAAAAAGCAACAGTATTTGCAAGATTAAAAAAAATTAATGAGTTTGCATGTAGGCTTGAAATAGAAACTTCAATTTGGGATGACAATTTACACCATTTGAAAAATACAATTTGTAAAGTGGAATTTTGTATTTACATGGATTTTTAAAATGTAACTAGCATTTGCATGATTTAGGGAAGCATGATTTGCATTTGCATGAATTGTGGAGATAGAATTTTGAGTTGTACAAAAAAGGGAAATTTAAAACATTATTGGAATTTACATTAAGTTTTAAAAAGCTTTTGCAATTTTTAAAATAATTGAAAACATTTTTGTAATTTACATGGAATATGATTTTTTTTTGAATTTTGAATGTAAATTGAAAACAAAATCGCAAATTTCATGAAAACCCAAAACAAAATTACAAATTTTACCATAGCCAAAAAAATATTTTGCAAATTGCATGAAAGCTGAATTTTTTTTGCAATTTGCACAACTTATGAAAAATTAACATTTGTTTGCACATCTCATGAAAATCAAAATGATTTTTGCAAACTATAGGGAATGCTAAAGGATTTTTATATGAGAGGATCAAATGTTCTTTTAAATAATTTGGGATAAAAATCAAATTGGCTAGAAATTTTTAATTAATTAATAAATAATTAATTAATTAAATTTTTTGATTTTTTTTAAAATTCTGAAGGTTTCACACGAAATTCAAAAAAAAAAAAATCCATTTATGAAAACTTTAATTATTAATTATTTATAGTTTTCTTTGAAATTGTAATAGAATATCTTGTAGTAATGTAGATACCATTCTTTATAACCATTTAGGCCTAATCAATATTATCTTCTTTCCTCATTCAAATAATATAACTCAATAGATTCTTAAAGTGAATAACCAAAAAAGGGGTGGCATGGGAGAATTGTATATCTATATGATACTTCTTGTTATGCCATAGGGATTAAACCTTGGATGGCATGTATTTGATTCTTCTTCTTTTTTTTCAATAATATGATATAAAAATGAGAAATACAGAGAAACACAAAATTTGATATATATAAATAGTATAACAATAAGTTTATGATTTTAAAATTATATGCATTTTATATTAAAATGGGAAATAGAGATCAACACATATATGATATATATAATCAGAATATAATATTAGATTTATGATATTCAAACTATAATGACTTGACATGTGATATAAAAACAAATGTCAAAACTTGTCTTTCTTTAAGTCCTATATCAATTATGGCTTTCTAAAGTGTTTAAAATTGTGATTTTAGGATTGTTAATACCCATGCCAATTTTAAAACTAATTGACATACACAACCACTTTGTGTAGGGGTGATTGGAATTATAGTTGGAGTTGAATAAATAAAATGAATATTTTTTAGTTATCAAATTGAACCATTACATATGTAAGTCACTTAAGAGGTGTCATCCCTCATTTGTATACAATGACTTGAACATATCCAAGTACACCACTGAGAATAATTGCATTAATCCATATGTTTTTAGTGAGAATCAAACTTTCACCAATAATAATCAATAATTAAACTTCCAAATTTTCATCATCTAATCTCTCAACATTATTTATTTGTCCTATAGTTTAAATGCTTCAAGCAACAAGATCATTCAATCCATAAAGTTTTCTCTTATTACATTGATGCATATTCTCATTTGTTTCAAATAGATGAATATGTTTGTTAAAATCTTCCTATTCAACTATTTCAAGTGAAACATCTATTCTAGTCATAAAAAATGCCAATCTTTAATGGTTATATTAACATCTCTTAGATTTATTAGAAGTTATCGAAGACATTGGTTTTAAGTTTGATCTTATTGTCTAATAAAATCATCAAGTCTAAAAATCATTCTAAATTTTTTACATAATAAATTTTCTTGTCTTACACTTACATATAGAGGTTTATCCATTACTAGATTCAATTATCCCAAATCCCCAACAAAACTCATAAACCTTCCACCAAAGCACATATCAAAATAGGCATTCCCAAGTTTGTATGTATGTTGATGGACCAATGCTAAATGTTGCATCTATTATTAGAGAAAGTAGTAAAAAGAGGAAACATTATGGTTGTGATAAATTTAGAAGTGCTAGCTTAATCCCTCCAATAATATAAGATGAATTATATCAACCATCCTCTATAATTAATAGTCATGCATCTATGTCTACTTCTATTAATCATGTAAATAGTCATGTTTCATACCTCCTACTTCTATAAATACATTGTCATGGTGGTTGTGGTTATCATTGAAAGACTAAATTGTACATGAACTTGTAGAAAAATAATAATGTTTTGGGATTTTTACGTCTCAAACACATATTTCAAGGAAAATCTATGTATGATTAAAAAAATAATAAATTATACATCTTTCAAACATATAAATTAAAAATAAAACCTATTTATTTCATTTATCAATGATGTAGAAAAATAGAAAAAACATCTAGAGACCACAATTTTTGATCTATAGCTATGTTTGAGCTTATCTTCATACCAAAATGATCAGATAAAAAAATTTAATGCATCCATAACTAGTCCATCCAGCTATAGGATATTTTTGATATTTTTTGAAGGCCATACATGACCATATGAGCATCTAAAATCATAGTTTTTTTTTAATAAAAAAAATTAGAAATTGTCTATTTTTGTAACTGGACTTTAACTTTAGTTGAAATTCTTCGAATATGTTAATTTTAGAGTTTAGTTTATTTTTAGAGATTTTTAGATTGTGCACACTTGCATGCAAAAATTACTTATGCATGGTTTGATCTTTGGAGTTTTAGATTTTTAGATTTTTATTTATTTTTAGAGTTTAGAATTTTGCATGTCAACTCCAATTTTGAGTTGAGGATTTTTTATGCATGGTTTGTAATTATTTGAACTATTGAATATGAATAAATATAGGTTACTATTTTAGAGGTTTTACCTATTGATAATTTATTTATCTTGATAGTATTTGGGTTCATTATTTGGTATCAGAGCATGTGCAAATCTTGGACATGTAAGATATGGTTAAAGGATGAGGAGGAATCACTCAAATGAATAGTACTATGCAAGATTTACAAAGGCAATTAGAAAAATTAATTGAGATTGTTATGAATTAAATACAAATAAGAGCAGAATATGATGTATAAGATGACATAAATCATGAAAAATAAAATTTGTAAGAGGAGAAACAAGAACAACTACCATCAATAAAAGAGTGGATGGTTAGATCTTTAGAAGGAAAGAATGAAGGAATCAAGGTTGATATTCTAGATTATAGGGGAAGTTTAAAAATAGAGGAGTTGATAGATTAGATGAATAGCATGGACAAGTTTTTATAATGGATAACTATGAGAGAAGACAAAAAGGTAAAGTTTGCATGCGTGAAATGAAAGGGTCATGCAATGATTTGGTGAGATCTCCTACAAAAATAAAGATAGAAAAAGGTAAAGAGAATATCAAATCATGGAAAAACATGGAAAATCTAAGGGAGAAAATTCTTGTTGTGGATTATGCATAAACCCTATATAGAATATTTTAAAATTTTGAGCCAGAAAGATCATAATATACAAGAGTATACATATGAGTTTTACAAGATTTTCATATACGTGGAGTATATTGAGAGAAAAGATAAGATGGATGAAATTTATATAAATGGTTTGAATTTTTAAATTCAAAATTAATTAAATATGCATATAATACTTTGATTAGAGGAATTTATCAATTAGCTTTGAAGGTATAAGAAAAAAAATAGATAAAGTTTCAAATGAACATCTACTAGGTGAAAATCAAGACAATATCCTCTAATAAGATGATGAGATGGAATTAATAAGAACAAAGGTGGGTTTAATACCACTAGAGGAGAATCATCATATGGTCTATAAAGACAAGAAGATAATAGACATGGGTTTTAATACCAGCAAAGAAAGATGATTTCAAAAAGGATGAAGTTGTGGTGGTGTTAGAGAATGGTTTACAAATCAATATAGGTCTTATGTCTTTTGTAGATGTAGAGAAGAAGGAAATAAATAATTTGAGTTTTTACACTACTAAGATCAATAAAATAGCCAAGAGCATGTTCCAAGAGTGAATTTATTTGAATCTAAAATAGAAGAGAAAAATATTGAAGTTGAAGGAACGGATATTAGATAAAATCTCATGATGAGAATAACAATGATTGATTAAAGGAAAGAACATGTGTAGAATAGAGAAGGTGGTGATGTATGGTTATGAACAAATATATTTTGAACAAGGTATACTTTAGTAGGTAAGATATGCAAATTAATTATAGATGGGCATTATGAAAATATGGTTTCAAAAGATATGATTCAGAAACTAGGTTTACAATATGAAAAGTAACCTAATTCTTATCATATTTCATGGTTTAAGATAAGGAATAAAGTTAATGTAGATAAAAGGTGCTTAATAAAGTTTTTTATGGGTGAAATTTACAATGATGAAATATGGTGTGATGTTATACCAATGGATACATGTCATGTGTTATTTGGAAGGCCATGGCAATTTTGATAGAAAATACATCGTGATGGATCAAAGAACATAGTTTCTAGAAAGGTGGTATGAAGGTAGTTTTGTTACCTCTTAAATAAGAAGGAAAGGCTAAAAGCATGTTGACTGTAAAATAATTTATTAAATATATGAATATGACATGTTCTTATGTGTTAGTAGTGAAATAAGAAGATGCAGAAGTGGTGAAATAATATGAAGATGTAATACTTAATGAGTTATTAGATGGTTTATCATTTAAGATAGATATTCAACATCATATTGATTTGATTAAAGGATCAACCCTACCCCTTCAATCATCTTATAAAATGAGTCCAATAGAACATGTAAAATTGAATAAGCATGTTACTAAATTAATGAGGAAGGGTGTAGTAAGGGAGAGAAAGAGTCGATGTGCAATAATAGTGTTGCTAAATCCAAATAAAGATGGAGGGTGGAGGATATGTCTAGATAGAAGAGAAATCAGTAAAATTAAAATCAAGTATATATTTTTTATACCTATTTTAGATGATATGATGGATGTTCTTGTAGGAGCAAACTATTTTACCAAGATTTATCTAAGGATTAGTTATTATTAGATTCAAATTCATGAAGGATATGAGTGGAAAACTACATTCAAGATTAGATATGGTTTGTATGAGTGGATGGGGATGCCATTCAGATTATATAATTCACCTAACATATTTATGAGGGTGATGAACACAGTGCTATGAGTATATAGTGGCAAGTTTGTGGTGGTTTATTTTGATGAAATTTTAATATTTATTAAGACTAAAGAATAACACTTACATTATTTGAGAATGCTATTAGAGTTGTTAAGAAAATAAAAGCTCTATGTGAATTTGAATAAGTGCAGGTTTATGTAGAATAGTGTAATAATTTTAGGACTTGTAGTTTTAGGAGATGGTGTAAGAATGGATCAAGAAAAAGTAAAGGCAATTGTTAGTGGCATATCCTAAAGAGAATAAAAACCCTTTAATAAGTTTCTATGATTTATAGACATTTTAAACAAAGTTTATTAATAATTTTAGTAGTCTTGTTTCACCAATAACAAATTGTATAAGATGAAAAGAATTTACATGGACAAGGAAAACAATAGAAATATTTGAGTTGTTGAAGAAGAAAATTATAAACAATCCTATTTTAATATTATCATATTTTAACAAAGTGTTTGAGGTTGATTGTGATGCTTTGTTTGTTAGAATTAATGCTGTGTTGAGTCAAGAAAGGAAACTAATAGTATATTTTAGTTAAAAATTAAATGAAGTAAGAACAAAGCATTCTATATATGATCTTGAATTTTATTCAATTATACAAGCATTAAGACATTGGAGGAATTAGCTAGTGCCTAAGGATTTTATCTTATTTATTGATCATGAGGCTTTGAAGTATGTTAACACTCCAAATAAATTAAATAGTAGGTATGAAAAGTGTGTGTATCTCTTAGAGGGTTATAATTTCGTGTTTAATCACAAATTCAAAAAATAGAATCAGGTAACTGATGTTTTGAGTAGGTGAGTAGGATTGATAACTACTATTGTGAGTGAGCTAGTTGGATTTGAATTTATTAAAAAACTATATGAAATTGATCTAGATTTTGGGAAGATAGTTGAACAATGAAAGAATCCATTGACAGGAGATACTTTTAATTTTTATGAATAGTATATAATGTACGATGGTTATCTCTTCAAAGGGAAGCAATTATGTATTCCAATTAGGTCTATAAGAGATAATATAATAAGATAATTACATAGTGGTGGTTTGGTTAGACATTTTGGTAAGACATAAACAATAGCTTTGGTGGAGGAGAAGTATTTTTTCCCAAGGATGAAGAGAGATGTGAAAAGATATATTGCAATGTGTCAAATATGTCAGGTGGTAAAAAGACATGCAAAAAAATATAGGGCTATACATGTCATTACCAGTTGTAAAAGGACCATGAATAGATTTACGTATTAATTTTATATTGGGATTACCAAACACACAAAGAGGTAATTTTTAATTTTTTATTATTGTAGACAAGTTTTCTATGATGTTTCATTTTATTACATGTAATAAAACCAATGATGCCACTAAAGTTGATGAACTATTTTTTAAAGATATTTTGAGATTGCATGGTGTTCCAAAAATGATTACATTAGATAGGAACATGAAATATCTAAGTCATTTTTGAATCACCTTATGGAGGAAAATGGGGACTAATCTACAATTTATTCATGCATACCATCCCCAAATAGATGGATAGACAAATGTTATAAACAAGAGCTTGAAATATTTGTTGAGATGCATAGTTAGAGAGCATACTAAGGAATGGGTCTTGGATTTACTTCAAGCTAAGTTTGCATATAATAGTTTATTGAATAGATCAATAGAAAATTCAAATTTTCAAATTATTTATGGGAGAAAGCCTATGAGTGTATTAGATTTGGTATAGTTACCAACTAGGAACAAATTAGTGATGATGTAGAAACATTTGTAGAACACATGCAATACTTACAAGAAGAAGTAATATGAAAGTTGCAGTAAAGTATTGAGAAATATAAAGAAACTAAAAATGTCATAATAAAGTCAAAAATATTTAAAGAAAGAGATATAGTGTTGGTTTACTTGAGGAAATGGATATTTTTGAAAGGCAGATATAATAAGTTGAAGTATAAGAAAATTGGACCATGCATAATTATGAAGAAAGTCAATGACAATGCTTATGAGGTGAGTTTACCACAAAATTTTGATATTGCTTAAGTATTTAATATTTTAGATTTATATGATTACATGGAGAAGATGTTGAAGGTGAATAAGATGAATAATTAGATTGAAAGTAGCAATTGCCAAAGAATAAGAAAGAAAAAATAGTGTGGGTTATGGATAAGAATATAGTAAACACAAGGCAAAAAATTTATGAGAAGTATTTAGTACAGTAAGAAGGATTACAACAGGAAGAAAAAACATGAATTACAGAATAGGAATTGAAGAAGATTGATAAGAACAAATGGCCAAAAAATAATCATAACAACTTGTAGGATCTGAGTTGATTTCAACCAGAGGAGACTGATGCAAAGATATAGTTCAAACTTCTAGAGGCCATAACTTTTGATCCATAGTTCTATTTGAGAACATCTTCATGCTAAAGAGACCAGTTAAAAATATTTAATGCATTCATGATCCATCCTTATAATTATGTGATTTTTTTGATATTTTATAGAGGTCATACGTGATCATCTAAGGGTCTAAAATTATAGTTTTATTTTATTTTCAATTTTTTTTCTAAATTTATAAATGATCTATTTTTGTAACCGAACTTGAACTTTATTTGAAATTCGTCTGATACATTAAATTTAGAGTCTAGTTTATTTTTATATATTTTTTAAGTTGTGCACATACTAAAAATAATAGCTCAAGTTTCATTTATTTTTAGAGTTTTGAATTTTGCATGTCAAATCTAATTCTGAGTTAAGGATTATTTATGCATGATTTTTAATTATTTACCTTATTCAACACAAATCAATAGAATTTCTTATTTCATAAGCTTTGCTTATTGATAATTTATTTGTCTTGAGAGTATTTAGGTTAATTAATAAATACTTGCCCCACATAAATTTGAAGTAAGTGCAACACCCAGGCTATCCCACGTATGTAGATTTCAATTGAATTTACTTCTAACAAGACACAAATATGAATAAATCATTTTTTCCACCTAGTAAGTTGTAAAATAAATAAATTTAAAATATAACCTATTTGAATCCATGCCAAAATATTCTAGTTTTAAATTTTCAAAGCTCTAAAACATATTAACTTGAAGTAATAAATATTTTATAGGTTCCAAACACTCTCAAACACAAATTTGAGGGAAGATGCATTTTTTTAATTTTCTAAACATTTAAAAGACATAAATTAAAAATGTGACATCAAAAAATTACTAATACCATATAAACATGGCATCATAAAATATTTTATACAAAAATTATATAATTTTTTTCATAAAATTTTAATATTAAAAATTAAAGAAAGGATTATATACTTTGGATTGAAAGTCCTTAAAATATCTCATATCATATCTATAAAATATATTTTACAAAATATTTTAAAATTAAATACATATATAAACATTTTTTTTGTAATAAAATATACCCTAGAGTAATGTACATTGCTTCACAACTTTAAATCATAGTTTCCTTTTGAAATATATTTATAGATTTAAATATAAGATTTAAAATTGTGAAATTTACAAATTATTAAAATAAAAATAACACAAGATGAAGATAAAGTCTAGATTGATTGATCAAATTGGTAGAGAGAGATTGTTAATAATATAATTTTACTTATTAAGATGAAAAATTGATACAAGACAAATCTTCTTAATTAATAATAATGTCGAGGATTAAAATGTGGGAATTTCAAGGTTTTATGGGAACTCCCTTTGAGCTTCCTGGGGTTGGTATCGGATCCAATACACCATAATCCTCCACTTTATAAGATAGTCTAAGTAATTAATAATTGTTCACATATGTATTTTTTGAAATGATTTTAATCATATATATAATTAAAACCAATTAATTTTATTTCATAACAAAATAAAATTGAATATCATTAAGGAAATTTCACATAGAATAACAACATAATCTCATAAATAAAATGCAACTAACAATAAAATAAAATCACATATAAAAATCCAAGTGGTTACGGTGAATACAAAAACACATGAAACTATGAAAGAACTCCATTATCATAAGGGTCGAAGAGGATGCCACATGTTAAACCAAAGGACTCGATGAATGATGTCACCCCATGACTACAAGATGGCATCTTCATGGTGGCTTGTGATAATTGCATTTCATCAAAGGTGTAGACACTTGAGGAATACAAAGTTAAATAAAATCAAATTTTCACTTCAAAGTTATTGTCATCACTTTTTTATATATATTTATGTTATATCATAGTCTAATTATGGCCCCTTCTATGCATATAAACTAATGATCTAACATAAAACATTTTTGGCCACTTCTCTCTAATTTAAGATAAGGTTCACACTTTGAACATTATAACACTTGGG